>CM042834.1:180455794-180601208 GCA_023653725.1 Bungarus multicinctus
AACTTTGTTGAAAAACAAAGAACTAATGTAAAAAAAGATGCAAAAATCCATCAAGGCATTTGGCTGGTGGGATCCAGGAGAAGAGCATTTTCTATGTGGTTCCTAGCAGAGGTGGTATTCAGCAGGCTCTGATCAGTTCCAGAGAACCGGTAGCGGAAATTTTGAGTAGTTCGGAGAACCGGCAAATACCACCTCTGACTGGAGATTTTACAGTATCCTTCCCCTGCCCACCAAGCCACGCCCACAGAACCTGTAGTAACAACATTTGAATCCCACCACTGGCTCCTATCCTTAGAACATCATAGCTCCCCTAGAGGCGAGATCCATTCCCATTCTTCAGTCTTCCAGGACTGAAGACTTGGTTCTGCAGTGTTCCTGGGGCCCCAACGGGGATGCATCACTCTGGAGATGGCTGCTGGAATAAGAGAAGACACCTTGCACCTCTCCCTGTACGCACCTTCTTCCCCAATGTTTAATTGTAAATTATTACTCTTGTTTATTGTGTAATGTTTTACTGGCTTTCAATATTTTAATGTTTGTAAGTCACCCAGAGTTGCCTTTGCAGTAGGTGAGATGGGCAGCTTACAATGTCAATCAAACAAACCAATGCACATCTAAATAAGAAATATTTGTTTGTATGCTGTGATATTATTGTCACCAATCTTGTATTAATAATTCTTTTTCCTAGACAATTGAGAATCCAGGCTTCTCGCTTAGAAAGAATATACTCTTTTTTCAGAATTTTCATTGATATGTGTACAATTACATTAATGCGTATGCCCTTTGTGAGCAAGAACAAACTCAATTACACAAAGCTACCAAATCTCTTCCCATGTCCAGTGGTGTATATTTTATTAAGGAAGCAAGCACAGGGCAGTTGAAAAAAATAATACAGGCAATATTCTCAGCAAGACGTGAAAATTTGTTACTGATATACTCAAGGTCAAACTGTGAGTGATTTGGATAGTTAGAGGTTGCAAACACAGGAAGAGAATTTCCTCCTTCTGTTGTTTAGATTTTACAGCAAAGTGTTTGGTGCCTTTAGTTCATAGAGTTTATTCAGGGGCCTATTTCGCTATTTATAACAAGAGTTGAGAAGAACAGAGTACGGGAGGGCAACATTTCGGTGGTCACGACAGCTGCTTTCAATCTTGCCTGACATATTGAGTTAAAAAAAGGGATGGTGTGCAGGAAAAAGTGTGCAAGGTATAAAAGGAGAAAGTGGATGAAGCATGATATATGTTTAAAAGGACATGATATTTTCAAGAGGACAGAAAGAAGGGCATGAAATTAAACATCTTAGGAGACAGGGCTGCATGTACTTGCTTATATTTTGGACTCCATGACTGCCTAGTATAATTTTTTCTAAATTGAAGATATTTTTTTCAAACAAATTACATACACAAGCACATGTACATATACCCATACCTATACCTATACTTATACATTCTCTTCAGTTCTCATTATTTATGAGTGGTGGTTTTATTAACTGTCATTCTTTGTGCTCCTAAGAAACATCTTGGAAATATATAAGTGAAAAAAATTTAGGATAGTAGCTTGATTCCATCATACACCAACAAAAGACAAGAGTTATATTTTTGGGGAATGGTATACATTTATTCCTTCATTTATCTAAGATGATCATTTAGATCTGGGCTCTCAGAAGTCACCAGAAGTAACAGTAACTGCTCAAAATATTCCCTTATTTAGTATAAAATTATGGCCCAATTTCTGCTTCTTTAAACACTCAGGGTGTGTGTGTGTGTGTGTAAACAATAGATTGATCCATCAAAACTCAATTCAAAACCCAAAAGCCATCAAATCATATCAAGTGTATTCCACATAGAAAGCACACCACTCTTTTCAATGGAATACTACCTTGGTTTGCTGATTGAGAAGCCTCTTGACATAATACATTAAAACAAATTGCAAAAAAGTGAAGTATTATTTGTGTTGGAAATGTGGCTTGATTGCCCTTAGTTCTTTATAATGAGTTGTAGATTTATTATATATAAATCCGAGGAGTATCTTACAGTATAATGCAGTACATTTTCTCAAAAGTAAATCATGCTGGGCTTAATGCTTACACTGTAGGATTGCGTGGATTAAACCTATGGTTCTTATAAGTGGTTGCTAATGACAGAATTCCAATTATGTGAATTAGGGACAACAGAGAACTTGTTTCAGTATGTTCTTATTGCTCATGTTTACCTCAGAGCTCTAGGAAAATATTGCATGAAACATTAAACGTATATCAAACATGAAAACATATTTCCCATTGCCAACACATACATGAATAGGCCCATGACTATCTGGATTGATTGTGAAATTGGGCCAAACCTGCTCTCTTGTCTACATTAGAGATGTGCATCCAATGTTTTTTTGCTTCATTTCTGAATGAAAAGGAAAAAAGATGTAACGCTGACTAAAGGGTGCAGAACTAAATTGTTCATTGAAACACTAAAAGATAGTAGATTTTTTTGCAGATAACTGCAATCTATTGAAAATGTATTTATCACAGCTGCTATCTGAAGCAGCTGTAGCATTAACACTCTTTGAGGAACTGCCTTAACTTATTTGGACTCATATTTATAACCAAGCAATAAAGTCCTTTAAATGTGAACTTGGTGTATTGTTTTATAAAATGCTACTTCTGCAGCCCAACAAAAGCCAGGCAAAGAGCTAGATTTTCAGATTTGTGCTGGAACTCGGGAAGAAGCAGAAGAAGCACCAAAGGATGAACACAATCTTGAAGGTCTTGCTCCTTAAAAAATAAATAAAAAAGTATTAATGTTAGGGATACATGGATGGATTGATTGATAAAGAAAAAAACACATTTAACCTTCATAGGTTAGTGCTGAAAGTCCTCCCCTCTGCCTTTTAACTGTTTGTTAACAGTATTTTAATCATTCTTGCCTCTTTTTAAAATTTGTAACTTTTAGATGATGTTTTTATGGTTCAATAGGTTATTGTACATAGCCCAGAATTCCTCTGTGAGAGAGATGGACGAGTTCCAAAATGTGGTAAAGAAAGAAAGAAAGAAAGAAAGAAAGAAAGAAAGAAAGAAAGAAAGAAAGTTAAGACAATTAAAATATAGACACATACCAGGAAAGTTGCTGCACCAGTAACCTAATCTGTATCACTTTCTTTAATCTTTTTATCAAAATTTATCCTTTCTAGGAAATTAGACTGGCTCAGTTGTGCAGAAAGTTTGCAAAATCTAATATTGGCAATTAACAGGGAAAAGTGAAAAAAAAAAATAATGACAAGCTTTTTGTCCTATAGTGTAGAAGCATATGATTAAAGCTATTAGTTCTCTTTTACTCCTACTTTTCAAAGCTAGTTTAATCTCACAAGGGATTCATAAAATTAAACTTTATTGGAGTATGTGGTGTGTGTGTGTATGTGTGTGTGTGAATAAAATGCAATTTATAATTCTTGAAGCATCCAATAATTGAAATTAATTGAATTAAACAAAGAAAAAATAAGTCTTTCCCCAGATTACAAGTTATTACCGACCTGTTCCAAATCATCTACACCTCGTTTTTGCATAGCACAAAGACTTTTCCAAGGAAATATTATGATCTCAAGAAGAAAAAGATATCCTAATGCAGCGGTGGCCAACTGTTGGGCCACGGCCCACTGGTGGGCTGTGAGAAAATTTTGGTGGGCCACAGAGAAATCTCACTCCCAGAGCATCCCACCAAAGCAATTAATCCAGGCTGTGCAGAAACATAAGGCTGCACCGCCCATATGGCCCACGGGAATCCTCCCCGCCCACTCACTCCTTACCCGGTAAACTTGCCTGCTAAATTGCTATTTTTCCTTTTTCCGACCATCATCTGTTTTGCTGTGCCAGGAGATTTAGATTAGCTAGGAAGCAGGAAATGGTTGGATTTCTTGCTTTCTAGCTAGTCTTTAGATCTTCGGCTCTGCTTTTAAGCACAGCTGAACCTCCCTTAGGACTGAAGGTTCTGTTAATCAGTACAGACTCACACAAGCAAATTTGAGAGACTGAGTTAGCCAATGGCAGATAGATAGATCACTGAATGATTCTGTGAGCAACTCAATCTGCCTGCCTTCTTTGCCTGATTTTGGGTAAAAGTTGCTCTTTTTTAAATAGAAAATTCAATATTTATATAAATATTTATAATTTTTACATACAAGCCATGCTCAGCCAGTCACATGACCACCAAGCCACACCCACAAATTAGGCCACACCCATAGAACTGGTTAGTGGTCCCTGGGATTTAAAATTATGAGTTTGATGGTCCCTGAGGTCCAAAAGGTTGGCGACCCCTGTCCTAATGCATATTTATTTTTCTTGCAAGCTTTCATTTGCAGCATTTGCATAGAGAAGAGAGATAAGAGACAAACTGCAGTTCTTGGCTGAAACATCTAGATCTGGGTTCCAAAAAGCCAGTACATGGAAGAAAGATACGGGAAACTTTATTGTCATGTGTTGATCTCCTGCATTTTTGCAGCCCAGACATGATAACCCTATTCTCAATAGTTACAGCCAAGCAAAAAGGAATGCTTATCAAGTGATACTAAATCAAAATGTAGGAAGGTTGTTTGGGATTAGTACAGTGAGTGGACCAAGCCATTGTGTCCAATTAAACAAATCAAGATTAAATAAATTTGGCAATCCACTATTATACATATCATCTGAGCGGGAAACATCGTAAGATTTAAAAGGTGCATGAGGATATTTTATCAATTTAAGTCCAATGAAAAATATGCAAATGTTTGATATTTTTTTATCTCATCTGATAAGACATTAATAGAAACCGTTCTAGGAAACCAAAGACTGAAAAGTTACATTGTAACAAAATTTATGATTCCCACTGTTTGAATCCCAAGATATGCTGCTGGAGTGGGGGGGGGGGGAATACAAATATTTAAGCTGAATTCAGGGGAAAAATAACACTAAACATTTCCTGAAGTTCTGAAAAGATGTCAGGATAGAATTCACTGGATTATTGCAATGTTTGCGTTTTACTGGACATTTTTTTAAGGTTGGTATTTCTCTCTGCCCAACTGCTTTTCCAACAATTATTTGAATGAAGACATTTGGAGACCTTGAAAAAATTGCATGTTCTTGATCTCACGATGGATTTTTGCAACTTAGAATCTGGCCAACCCAATGGGGTGAAAAAAGTACCCCCCCATCACATGTAAACTAAATTCACTACCAAATCTATGAGATCCCCCACCCCCTTATGTATGGACTGCTTAAATTGCCATTGTAAGAAAACATTTATAGGACTCTGAATTGACCCTGAGTGGTGACAGGGAGAAGAGTCAGGAACCTTTGGCCCAATAACCAAATTGTTTCTGTTCACTGACTGTATCTCGAAGATAGCATGGTTAGCATGACTTGATCCTAGTGCTAATTTTAAATGTATTGTAGTTGATAAGTGCTGTACAAAAATAATGTTCAGAGAAACAAGACTAAGGGTCTTTAGAAGCCAGTATGACAAGAAAAGGCAAGATGGGGGAAAAAGAACGAGAAAGCAAAGGTAGTCACACTTTCCTTAAATAATTAAGAATTGTTAAATAACAATTGGGGAGTGGGGAGCAAAGGAAGAAACAAACCAGATAAATATAATTTGCAGGCAAACATCAGCATTTCTGGAGAGGCCATTCACTAGCATAATAACGAATTGTGGGTATTACTGATAAATTTATATAAAAGCACCTTTTAGCTTTGTTTCATAAAGAACAAGTTGAGAGATTGCTTCTTTAATGGATTTACAATCTAAAACAGTCCAATCTAAACAATCTAAAATTATCTAATCACACTTGGCCAAATAAAGCTATTCTATTCTATTCTATTCTATTCTATTCTATTCTATTCTATTCTATTCTATCCTATTTTCTATTCTTCTAATTCTATTATTCCACTTCACTCTGCAATCCCTTTCCTTCCTTTCCCTTCCCTTCCATTCCATGATATAACCGATTTGGAAAAAATATAATAATCAAACTTTGATCTTAAACTTAAGGGCATAAACTGGAATGATTATTATGAATTTAGGAAAGTTGAATATTCAACTTTCTTCTTATTCTTGTAAACTAGGACAAGGTTTCAAAAATTCAATTCTGTTTACTTCAGCACAGTAAAATGAAATTGACTTGATTGATCAAATGCCAAATTCGCCACTCTGGAAGAAGCTAAGAATACACTCTGAAAAGGATCTGTCACTGTTTCAAATAAGCTTTCTTTGCAGCTACTAATTTGTTGGACTATTTTTCTTCATACAATGGATCCCAAGCAATGGAAAGAGAGATTGAGGACTGGGCTTCCCAACAGCGCAACTGGAAAGCGGCGTATTATGTTCTATATATCTCAAGTATGGAAAGAGCTTGCCAAGTAAAATGGCAGCCCCATAATCTATATGAAGAACAGAGAATTAGCAATTCCTTTGTTCTTACCTTTTCATCTCAACTTCTATGTAGAAAAAAAGGAAGGCATTTTACCATGCTGAAGTAAAAGATAGGAATGATTTACCTTCTGTAGATTAAAAAGACTTTTTGGTTTTCATTGTTACCAGCAGAACCGTTGCTGAAGTGACAGAATTAGAGCTACCCTGATGTTTCAGACCTTTAAAGTAAAGTTCCATGAAATCAGTATAGTTTGGATGGACTGATGATACTGAACAGTGCATTGCAGATTACTTTTCTTTCCAATCCAAGGTGGGGAACAAGTAATCCAGTCACCTGAAGTACATTACATCATTCATAATGTGCCCTCCAATAGATTTTGTAATGCAATCCATATGATGCCTCACTTGACACTAAGTTCCTTCATAGAGTCCTCATATTTCTCCTGATTCAATTTTCATTTGCATGCATCTTATCAGGCATAAGGGGCGGCCACCCGGCTTAGAAGACCCACAAGTTGCATCATGCTACAACTGAATGGAACATGGACATGAAGAACATAGGCATGGATATACTGTAAATGATTACTGAGAGCAGGAGCATAATCACAGCTGCCTCCATGTCTCCCACACTTGTCTATTTCAAACCAGTGAAAAATGGTCTTACATGTGTATGTTTGTATAAGTTTAACATTGATCAACAACATTTTTTCTCTCCTTGCTGGAGGTTGAAACTTGGTGTGCATGCATGTGAATTTGACCTGAGCAATGATAACTAAAGGAGGTTTTATAACTATAACAGAAAGAAATTTATTTATTGGAAATACATTATAAGGATGGGCAAAGCCCAGCATCTAGCTACCTACATCCTGTAAAGAAAAGAGCCTACATGTGACAGGAAAGGAAGTAACCCAAGATTAGCAATCTTTTAGCCAAAGAGCAAGAAAAATAATAAAGAGGGAACACAGAAGAAATCCTGAAATCTCTATTTACTCTCTACTACTTGTTTGCATTCTGCTTATGTTCCCCTGTTTTCCAGTGTCCCTCTTCTATTACAGGAAACTGGTTTCTAGAACTTAAATTTACCTCTTGGTCCAAAACGCTGAAGATAGCAATGGGTGCAGTAAGGCTTGTCATCATGCTGTTGAAGGAGACAAGAAACAAGATCAATTATTATTGTTGTTGTTGTATGTCATTGTTACAATTTGCAATTGCAGAATAGTAGCTTGGCTGCCAAGGTACCAGCTCTCTTGAAGGAAACACTTGTGTGCTTCCCATGGTGTGTGCCACAAGAGGATGAGCTGGCTTTGCACCAGAAAGAAAGACAAGTATTCTTACTCTTGATGTTCTTACAACATCGTCCAAGCTCCCCCGAGCCATTTTAGACTTGGATCATTTCAAATCCAAGCTAATCCACCTCTGATAATTCCATACATTACATACAGCCAGGAAGGTTCACAGGGCAGGAAACTGACTGCCCGCACAGAGCACTAGTTGGTTACCACTCCTCTGAAATGGTACCTGTTTATCTACTTGCATAGAATATGCTTAGGTGGACAGAAGCTGAAGCGAGTGATGGGAGCTCACCCTGCCCTGCAATGCTAAGACTCAAGTCACTGGAGCAGAAATAATCTCCAATGTCATTAAGCCACTGAGCCATCGTGCCTCTTACAAGATCCATTGTTGCATATTTACTAAAGATATTCATGGACTGTTAATCCCATGGAGGCTGTTGTACCGCATGCTGATAGTGCATAATATCTGAGGATAGACAATAGGATCCTGATCATAAGTATTCCAGATCATTGGAATTTATATCACACGCCACTGGGCTAAAAGCAAAATTACCACTTGAAGGCAAAAAGAGAATATGAATCAGTCTGAATCTGGAACAAATATGTCTGTGATATAAGAGATGCTTCTGCTGGAGTTCTGGCGAGAAAGATTGGTTCCAGTATTATCCATGCACACACTTGCTATCCATCTGCTCAATCTGAGTAGGATGGATACATTTGTCAAGTCAGTTTCTCGCTGTTCCACCTTTTCATTTTATCTACAGCAGTATGAAGGTTTCTCTTTTTAAACAAAAAAAAAGTCTGCAAAAAAAGAACCCTGTGTACATTATAATGCACATTTTTCTAGCAGACCCTACTTGAACTTTTTTCCTCTGAATTAAAGATGCTTTATAGTTTAAACCGAACCCTTCTTCTCCAGACACTTGGAAGTCCACCCAGGTTTTATTTTCTTTTTGAAATCTATTTTCTTTAAATCGGGTGCTAATGGGAAATTAAACATATGTGCCAGTCCAACATATTTGGGTATTTTTGGGGGGAAATCCAGTCAATAAATTAACAAGACACCCTCATTTCTTATTATTAACATTTTCTCAAATTCCTGCAATGTCCCTTTGGGGGATAGAGGAGATTTGCCATTATGCCTCCCCCAAATGTTCTTGTTAAGGAGATTTAAATTCTGGCAAAGATGTGGGTGTAATCATGCAGAGTAAAACACATGGCTGCTGTTACATGGGGAAACAGGATAAAAGCTGAAAACTTAGTAAGGAATTCCATGTGGAGAGTTCAAACAGTTATGACTGAGAGACTGGAGTTGTACTTTAGTTTTGCGTTGTATTTTCTCTTTATTAGGAGGGTTTACTCTGAGCTCAGCACAATGTTAAAGTCATTGCCAGTTCAGTCCCACCATTTCCCCCATTCAGGATAGATAGCCTATTCTTCAAGGCTGAAATGCAATGGAACGACCATTAGCACCGGGGTATGTTTTGCCCAGAGAAATTGTGTTGGTGCTGGTAGAATGTAGTGCTTAATTTATAAAATGCTAACCAAGACTGAATCTTGAGTTAAAGTTTTACCATCATTTACAGAGAGTCATTGAGGTCACCTGTAGGTTTTATCTGTGTCCTCAGGGTCACCTGAGTAGTGCAAATGTAGTTTGAGATACAGACAACACAGACTCATCCCCAACAGCCTACACCTGTCTTCAGCAGGACACAGGACAGAAAGCATCCTGCAGCCAAGAAGGCTTCACACCCATTTGCACTACTCAGGTGACCATAAGGACACAGGTAAACCTCCAAGTGGCCTCAATGACTCTCTAAAAAGGATGCAAATTATCAGTTGTCTGCAAAGAATATAATCCTTCCATTCCACACCATCCAGTCAGAGTTGAAAAAGCTTCTTGGATGAGAAGCGAAACGTCTTCAAAGAAAAAAACAGGAAGTCTAGTTGCCTCCTGAAAAAGCACATTTGCATTCCCTTCTCCTGGTTCCTTCCTGAGTTTTGGAGCCTTAAAGGATCTTGTGAGATGGGAAAAATGCTTCTCCTCCTCGGCGTCTTCAGTGTCTCAGAAGCCTTGGCAAAGCAAACTGATGGACCTCCTTTCCAAAGTGCCAGATTGCTTTTCTTTTTTTTTCATTTCTTCTCTCCCACTCCTCCTGCCTTTATGTAGCATGGGGACAAAGAGATTTTTCTTGCTTTAAATTATGCAGCAACCGAGACCAGGTGGTGATCTTCTCTCATTGCTCACACTTTTGAATCAACAAAAGAGAATACAAGTGGATCATGTTTAAGCTGCTTTGGAGGAATTGTGGGAGTCAAAATGGAAGTCCCCTTGGTTTCTAGGGCTGATGAATGGATGTAGATGGAGAGCTGATCTACTGTTCTGACCCAACCCGGTTACCAGCAAGAAAATCTCAAACAAGCGCAGCAACTCAAACCTTCTCAGCTTTAATCTACAAATAAACTTCTTTGTAGATAAAAGATGGCTTGCAGCCAATTAGTCCAACAGGAAAAGCCTTGACTGAATTCTTCAGATAAGCCGGAGTCTCCACACACAATGCTGAGTCCTTAGAATGTTTTTGTTTTCTGCAAAAGCAAAAACCTTTTGAAACCAGGCTTATATTCCCTGGAGGGAGGGGCCATTACGTTGCATCCTTACTCCCGAATCGCTTGTGCTGCTCCAGCTGTTCTCTTCTACGAATCATCCTGCGCTCATGCGCACTTGGCACAGGCTCCTCGGGAACCTCCTCATCACTGCTGCCAGCCCCCACAATCCCTGAAGGCAGCAGTCCATTCCCTGATGGCCCTGGCCCCTCATCAGAGACATCGTTCTCCGCAGCCATCTGCACCTGCTGCTGGCTAACCACAACATCTACAGAGCAATCGTGTTTTGCAACGATTTCCAGGTTGCATCATTGAGAAGTCATGTTTTACTCTTCAGTGCTCAAATCATCATTGACATTAATGTGTAATTGATAAACAGTCTGGGTCCAATCCAAACAGTTCAAAAATGTGTGCTCTGCTCTGGATTGTATTTCCTAATCCACAGCAAAGAAAATAAACCAGGGGGGTCTATAAGGGTCTATATATATATAGTTACATACACACATACACATATTAATGAGACATTACAGTACTGGAAAGTTGTTAAGAGGTGCTACTTAAAAGTAGCTATATATTGTCTATAAAGCCTTATATATAAACCCCACCATAAAAATGAAACAGACAATAACTAATAAAATTATTCATCATCTGTTTGGTCTATTGATTTGGGGTTTTTTGGGGGGGGAAGGCAATAGATGGCATTGAGCTTAACTATCTGGCCAGTCATGGGTGCCAGTCTTGAAAGAACAATGTTCATGCTCCAGCTTCCCATGTGTGTAGAAACTGGTTTAAGACTGAAATGATTCACTTAAGAACTGTGTCAAGGAAGGTCATAAAATGGGGAAAATCTCACTTAACAACTACCTCGCTTAGTAATGGAAATGTTGGCCTCAATTGTGGCTGTAAATTGAAGAGTATCTATACAAATCAGTTGGGTCTAGTACAGTGGTGGCTAACCTTTTTCAGCTCCCGTGCCGATAATTGCGCTCCTGTGCCAGCACCCAGAAGGCAATGCATGCTGGGCCCCTCCACACACACCCTGCACATGTGCGTAATTCCCCTGCTGTGCGCCATGCATCTGCACATGCACACGCCATTCCCCCATAGTTCACTGTGCATCTCTGCGTATGCACGTGCAATCACCCCCCGCACCATCCATCTATGCATGCATGCGTGTCTCCTACACTCCCTGTCCCCCCTGCACATTCGCGCCAGATATCCAACAATCAGCTGTTGGGCGGCACGCACGCATCCAGGCAAGCTCTCGCGTGCCGGCAGAAGTGGCTCGGTGTGCTAGTTCTGGCACATGTGCCATAGGTTTGCCAACACGGGTCTAGGACAACTCACCACAGCCAACTCACTGTGGCCAATTTGCTATGGCCAACTCATCAGAGGACAAAAGTTACATAATATTGAAGAAATGGTGAAAGGGAATCATCAAAGAAAGGATGAAAAAGGGGGGACAAAATGAAAGGTGAATGACAAAAATTAAAATAATATTTAAATAATTAAATAAATTTGTTGAATTGTCCCATGCCGGGTTTTCCCATGATGAATTGGCCATGGTGAATTGTCTCATGGCAAATTGGCTGTGGCGAGCTGGCCATGGTGAGTTGCTATGGCAAATTGGCAGTGTTGAGTTGGCCAAGGCAAGTTGACCATGGTGAATTGTCCCATTCCAAACCTGTCAGGTAGGCAGCTGTGAATTCTTAAAGTAGAAACCAAAGCATCTAGAGGAGGATAGGAAGAAGGCTTGGATAGAACAATAAGAAGGAAGGCCATTAATCAACCTTCATAAACAGTTTCTGTTCTGAACAGATCTTTTTCACTTCAGGTCCTTCTGAGCAATGCTTGTGCTTTGTAATTTGATCATATCTATGTTATTTCAGATGAACTTAGGAAGTTATATTAGACCATCTCAATGCATTGTTCTCCCTCCTCCATTACTAACTCTGATGACAAGCAGTGTCCCTCCAGAGAATTTCTGCAGCTGATTTCTGAAAACTCGCTTGGACATTTTACCTCTGTCTTCAGTGTTAACTTCTGTATATTTAACATGCCCTGCTAAAATATGCAAATAATATCCATTGCTTAAGGCCATTCATAATTACCAGGATCATATCATGAGAATTTAACCCAAGGGTCTTCAAACTTGACAGCTTAAAGACTTGTGGACTTCAACTCTCAAAATTCCTCCTCCACTCATGTTAGCTCGGGAATTCTGGGAATTGAAGTCCACAAGTCTTAAACTTGCCAAGTTTGAAGACCCTTGATTTAACCCTTTCCTCCCTGGCTACAATTTTAGTGAAAATCCCTCCTCTGAAACTGATATTTGCATTAGGGGGACCCCCATCAAAAGTAGAAAAGATACTCTCCATATAAGCTAACAACTCCAAAGGAGTCATTCTCATGAGCAAATCTAAAGGTCCAGGGTATGACCGGTGAAGCAACCAAGATGGCAAAAGGGACTATCCATCAGCATCCCCAAATAAGCTAAATTCCTTTAGGGGATATTTATGGATTGCTTGGATTGTAGTCACTACTAGCACTGATAATGTTACCTAGTTTGGGTAAGAAAACAACCAAGTTCAGGGAGCTCCAAGCAGGTGGGGGATTCTACCAGTTTGGACCAGTTCTATAGAACCAGTTGTTATGATTCTGCAGAGTTTGGAGAACCGCCAAATCACACCAGTGGCTGGCCCCTCCCCTCCCCACCCACCCCACCCAGGAGGCTTTTCTGAGGCCCAGTCAGGGGTGGTATTCAGGGGGTTGGGGGAGGGAGAAGTGGCCTGAGAGCAGAGCTGAACCTTCCTTAGGATTGAAGCTTCTATTTTTCAGTGCAGACTCAGGCAGCAGAAAGATAGAACTCTGAGTGAATCTGTGATTCTGCAAGCAGCTTGAACTGCCTGCCTGCTTTGCCTGATTTTGGGTGAAAGTTGCTCTTTTTTTAAACAAAAAATTCAATCTTTACATATATATTTACAATATTTACATACAAGCCACGCCAAGCCAGTCACATGACCACCAAGTCACACTCACAAATTAGGCCATGCCCGCAGAACTGGTCGTTAAGAAATTTGAATCCCACCCCTGGCTCCAAGCTCTACATTTCAACCCTGAACTACAAATATTCTTCTGTATTGGTAGTCACGTTTACCAACCTTGAACTAATAGTATCAATGGACTTAAATAGTCTTCAATAAGGAAAGCACCTTTTGCATTTACAGGCCTTCCAAATAGATGTGCTATGATTCCATGAATAACACCAATATTAGAGTTAAACCAGGGTTTTTCAAATCTGGCAACTTTAAGACATGGGGACTTCAAAATCATAATGGCTGACGACTTCTGGGAGTTGAAGTCCTGTTGTTTTAAAAGTCACCAAGTTTGAGAAACATGGATTTAGAGCTTTTCCAATGAAGAAAAAAAAGACTTGCTGTAAAAAGTAAATTTCAGGAAGTGGGACCTTGCAACTTTGTGCTCAGTGCGCATATTTTTGCTTTTCTTCCCAAAGCATTTTAAATGTGGCTGAAACGATACTATTTTTCCCCTTGCTGTGTCAGGGTCATTTTGTATTCTATGAATTGTTCATGCATCCCAGGCAGAAAACTTGATTTAATGCTGCAAACTGGATCAAACATTCTTAAGGAAACCACTTTACAGTGATAGTAAGTTTAATTTGATGCTTTGAATTCACCCGAAAAGGAACTAGGTTGGAATCGATTTTCCTTTCCTGTTACCCAACAGAAGGAGTCAATCCTTCACAGTTCCCTTTCCTGAAATGGAATGATATTGTTTCATGGCTCTGGCTTCTTTTCTGACCAACCAATAAGACATAATCTTATGGAACTTCTGCATCATTGGCTCCAACTTAGCATCACTGAAAACAACATGGTATTATCGTTAACTTGTGTCAGTTCTAATAACCATGTCTTAACCCAACAGTATAATTTAAGACAGGGGTCCTCAAACTTGGCAACTTTAAGACTTGTGGACTTCAACTCTCAGGGAGTTGAAGTCTTAAAGTTGCCAAGTTTGGAGACCTTTGAATTAAGAGGAAGTCATTAAGGTTTTAGTGCTAGAGGCAACTTGGAACTACCTGGCTATCTGGATTTAGCCCATGCATCTTTTCATTTATTATTATTATTATTATTATTATTATTATTATTATTATTATTATTATTATTATTATTATTATTATTATTATTATTATTATTATATTCTAGTGAGGTGATGTACAAGACCAACCCTGTCTGGGTTTGGAAGGTAAGCAAGATTGAAGGGTCTTAGTGCTCTCTGAGCTTGGTTTATCTATCTATCTATCTATCTATCTATCTATCTATCTATCTATCTATCTATCTATCTATCTATCTATCTATTATTTACATTTATATGCTGTCCTTCTCTGGAGACTCAGGGCAGCTTACAGTCTATGGAGCACCATGCTAAGTGCTCGGCAATAGCCTTCATTCCATTGTATATGCCTGCTTATTACTAGGGATTTTTGGCCCCCCGAGCGGCATTTTTTACAAAGTCAGCTTATTGCCCCCAACAATCTTGGGTCATTTCATTGCCCAAACTAGGTACCATCGCCAGTGCTGGTAAGCAGGTAAGCATTAGTACTTGGATAGAGACCATTAGAAAAATCTCAGAATTGTAGGTCAGATGGCAAAGTTAAAAACAACAACCAGAACAAGGCAAACCATGTGCCTATTACTATCAAGGAACTGCATGGTTGTGTGCATCTAGCCACCTGGGGTTTACTAACTTGACTATCTTTACCTGGTTTTTATGGCATTCCGTTATTTGTCATTGCAGAGTGATTGAGCAGAACTGATGCTGTTTTGAGTCCTCCCTCTGCTGTCAAACTTGGTAGGCCTTTACTGTAATTAGTCTCTTTCTCCATGTAATCAAGTGCAATCCACATTCTATCACAGTCCACCTGCCCACTGAACCATAACTAAATGACATGAATCAGGGAGGGGGGCAGCTCAATGAAGGAATGAGTCGGACAAAACATGGGGGAGTTGCCATCGTTCTCTAGACATTTAGTTGTCTTCCAAGAAACAAAAGAATCACACAGCCTTAGAGCTACTTAAGGGGAACAACGCCTAGATCTCATCAATCATGCTTTTACTTTCTTATATGCAAACAATGATTGAAAGAAAAATTTCTCCAGAAAACCTGGCATCTTAGCCAAAACTGACGGTTAATGTACATGAAGATGCAGTGTATATAGCAGAGGTGATATTCAGCAGATTCTGACCAGTTCTGGAGAACTGGTAGCAGAAATTTTGAGTAGTTCAGAGAACTGGCAAATACCACCTCTGACTGGCCCCGCCCCCATCTATTCTCTGCCTCCTGAGTCCCAGCTGATTGGCTGTTTCTTCTTTTGTTGCACAGGAGAATGGAGCTGGAAAGCAGGTTAGTGGGGTAGGGAGGGAATGGGATTTTGCAGTAACCTTCCCCCAGGAGTGGGGAGGGAATGGGGATTTTGCAGTAACCTTCCCCTGCCACACCCACCAAGCCATGCCCACCAAGCTATGCCATGCCCACCAAGACATGCCCACAGAACATGTAGTAAAATTTTTGAATCCCACCACTGGTATGTAGAGCTATAAACAAACCTGAGGTTCCCCTTGCAATATGTTCCTCTCACACACACACACACACCAAAGCACACCCACATTCCATTCTGCTGGATTTAACTTAACTCTAGCCTACATATTTTTCCTGCCCTTTCCCTCTCTCCAAGCCAAAAGATGAAAGCAATCTTTGCTGGCAAACCAATTCCAGGAAGCCTTTGAAAACGGAGCGCTCTCTCAGGAGAGATTGCTGTCAGGGTATCACAAGTTACAGAAGGAGGCAGATGGAATGATTTGCTCTGTACCTCAGCATGCTGGCCAGGGGTGAGTTGCCGTTTGCAGTGGTGGCACTTCAGGCAGAGGGGATGGTAGTCCTTGCCGAGAGAACGCCTCCGCTCAGCTGTTAAAGAGAGGGGAAAGGTATGAATAATTGCAAAACTCCAAGCCCCTCATTAATAGGAGAAGGTATGTGGAATGCAGCTTTGATCTGCAAAATGTCTTGCTGGAATTTCAGAATAAAACGAGTAGAATCTGTAGAAAGTTAGTACCCACCCTTCTCCTAGAAGAATGAAATATTCTAGGAAATATTAAGAAGGCAGAATATTATACCTCCCTGGATGAGAAAAGGAGATACATGTGCTTGGAAAGCAGCCCCTACCTTTGTTAATAGCCCCAGAAAGACTGGGCCATCCTATCTACAAGACAAAAGGCTGGGCCAGCTTATCTACAGCACAAAAGACCTTCATGTCAGGACATAATAGGATTAGCCCTCCACCCATCTCACCACATGGCACCTGGGAAGATTACATCACCCAGCAAGATTCAACTAAGCTGGGACTCAAGACAACCTACAAAGTTACCCCTGCATGGCCCCATGGGAGTCTGACAACCAATCAGAATACATTTCTTTCACAGGAACAGGAAGCAAGTTCAAAGCCCAAGAGAGGATATAAATGTCTCTCTCTCTCTCTCTCCCTCTCTCCATGTGCTCAATTGCCCAGGACCTCAAACATGTGGTCCTGTCCACCATTAAACCATCTTTCTAAACACCCTACATATTTCCAGTGTCTTTCTCCCTACTTGGAACTGAACCCAGATGGACATTTCTTCCAACAAATCTTTTAATACAGAAGAAATTGGCATTTTCCCCTCTGTTGAATTCTACCTGTTTCTCTTTCATAATTCCTATATTTGGCTCATAATAAATAAAGATACCGTTCTCCTCTTTAACTTTTAGATGGATTAAAATCGTAACCGTTTAAGGGATTTCATTTATATTGTCCATTTTCTATCCCTTCCATTTAATTGTGTCTGATTCTTGGAGATTGCCTGAAGAAGTCACTGCAGTTTCTTGGCAAGGTTTTTCAGGAATGGTTTGCCATTGTCCCCTTCCTAGGGCTGAGAGAATGTGATTTGGCTCAAGGTTACCCAGCTGGCTTTGTGCCTATGGCAGGACTAGAACCCCGCAGTCTCCCAGTTTCTAGTCTGATGATTCAATCACTACACCGAACTGACTCTGCTGTCCAATTTAAGGACATGTAAACTTTTTTGAGGAAAGATTGAGGGAAAAAGAAGAAAGAGATGACAGAGAATGAGTTGGCTGGATGGAGTCACTGAAGCAGTAGGCGTGAGCTTAAATGGACTCCAGGTGATGGTAGAGGACAGGAAGGCCTGGAGGAACATTGTCCATGGGGTCGTGATGGGTCAGACACGACTTCACAACTAACAACAACAAAACTTTTGAGACTTTAGGGACATTTCCCCACCTGCTGTAAGAGAGAAATAGCTTTCTCTATAGAAGAAAAGAAATTTGTAGGCACATTTTTAAAGGGGCTGCTGAATTTTACACTTTTGCCGTTCCATGTGTGCAGCCTAGCTGTGATCGTCTGCCAGCAACTAAGATTGCATAAAATGCAAAATGCCAGTCTGCAGGAGCAGGGAAAGGGTTGTTTGCAGTAGATCCGGGCTAATGCCTCATTCCAAGATCATGGGAAGGTCCCTGCTTAGCTTAGTCCGCCATTCTCTGTCACAAGGTTGCCAATTTTGTACATGCAGGTCCGTGGTAGGATTCAAAAATATTTACTACCGGTTCTGTGGGCATGACTTGGTGACTGTGGCGTGGCTTGGTGGGCATGGCAGGGAAAGGTTACTGCAAAATCCCATTCCCTCCCCACCCCACTAACCTGCTTTCTAGCTCTGTTCTCCTATGCAGGGCAACAAAAGAAGACCCAGCCGATCAGCTGGGACTCGGGAGGACAGAGAATAGATGGGGGCAGGGCCAGTCAGAGGTAGTATTTGCTGGTTCTCCAAACTACTCAAAATTTCCACTACCGGTTCTCCAGAACTGTCAGAACCTGCTGAATACCATCTCTGGTGCAGGTGGAGTATAGGCAGGACGGAATTACTTTCTCTCATAGCAGGCCAGAAAACCTCCCCAAAAGCTTACATTTGGATGATGTAGCTAGAAAATTAAAGGCTACCAGGCAGACTGACTGGATAGGAAATTCAGCAATCCACAGGCCTCAGCTGATCAAAAGTCACCATTGCTATTCTGCCACCCTCTCTTTAGAACATGGACTGGCCACGTCCTATCCAGGTAGTCCTCAACTTTCAATTGTTCATTTAGTGACCATTCGAAATCACAATGGCACTAAAAAAAGTGACTTATGACCATGTTTCATACTTATGACAGTTTCATTATCCCCATGGTCATGTGATCAAAGTTCCAAAGACACTTGCCAACTGATTCATATTTATGACGGTTTCAGTGTCCCGGGGTCTTGTGACCTTCTGAAAAGCAAGTAAAGTCAATGGGGAAGCTAGGTTCATTTAACAGCCCCGTGACTATCTCAATAACTGCCGTGGTTCCCTTAACCACTTAGAAAGGTTGTAAAACAGGGCAGAGTTCACTTAACAACTATCTCACTTAGCAACAGAAATTTTGCATTCAACCGTGGACGGAAGTCAAGCACTATCTGTAGTTCCAGCAAAATATTTTGACATATTTATGTGTAATTATTGGTTTTTAGATAATGCTACGGTAACTTCCCTCACTGGGTGCCCCCTAGATAAGGGGGGACTTTTAGGTCCCAGGGCCTCAAAAGCCAACCTCAAGGCTTTGTTATCTGGAAAAATAAGACAAAATGTCTTCAAAATTGACACCGTTGTTGTTGTTGAAGCCATCGTTTTATTCATCTTTAACTCTGTAAAAAAGTTCCAGGGCAATGAAAACTAAAGCAGCCATAAAGCAACGGTATGCCTCAAGGGTGCTTCTTGAAGAAGCAACGGGACTTTTGAAGACAGTTTCGCTTCTCATGCAAGAAGCTTCTTCAGAACTGCTCAACATTTCCGCTACCGGTACGCTAGAACCGGTTTGAACCGGCTAAATACCACCTCTGACTCTGGCAGCCATTTCTAATTCTAATTCTGGGCAATGTTCATTAGAATGCTCAATACAGTAGATGAAGGTGCAAGGAGTGAATGAGAAAAACAAGAGCTAATAGAGTCCTGCACACCAGAACAACTAGACACAAGGACAGTTTTCCCCTGAATGCCATCACTCAGCTAAACAAATAATTCCCTCAACACTGTCCAACTATTTACAAAGTCTGCACTACTATTACTATTAATCTTCTCATCATTCCTTATCACCCATCCCCTCCCACTTGTGACTGTATGACTGTAACTTTGTCGCTTTATATTGACTGTTACCTTGTATGATTTGATTGCTTGTTGTACCCTATGACTATTATTAAGTGTTGTACCTTATGATTCTTGACTCTTGACGAATGTATCTTTTCTTTTCTGTACACTGAGAGCATTTGCACCAAGAAAAATTCCTTGTGTGTCCAATCACACTTGGCCAATAAAGGATTCTATTCTATTCTATTCTATTCTATTCTATTCTATTATTCTATTCTATTCTATTCTATAGCATGAAAAGCACAGCAAAATCAGCAGCCACTGCAAGAGCCAAGAGTAAACATGGCTGCAAAAGATTTAAGTCCCAACCACAACCCACAAATGCTTTTCACTTTGTATTATGTATGTGCAACAAGCACTGAGAAGTTTATGGGCCAATAGCGCTACCCATACCGAGAATAAAATGTCTACATCTTTAGCAATCCAAACAATTCGTGTTCTTCATAAAATCTATTAAAGATATTTAGGGGATTTTTAGGATCATCTTCTGGACCCAGTGCCCTTCAGGTAGTCTGTGTTGGACATCAACTTAAGTCAGCTGTTCTACAATTTTTTGCAAAGCTGTATAGTTGGGACTGAGAGTCATGGTGATGCAGTGGTTAGAATGCAGTCCTGTAGGCTAATTCTGCCAACTGCCACCAGTTCGATTCAAGGTTGACTCAGCCTTTCATCCTTCCGAGGTGGGTAAAATGAGGATCCAAATTGTTGGGGGCAATTGGCTGACTCTGTAAAACTGTTTAGAGAAGGCTGTAAAAGCACTGTGAAGCGGTATATAATCTAAATATATGGTATTCAGCTTTGTTCGGGTATTTTCCCATGTCATTATAGTTGTGCTTTTAAAGTTGTAGCGACATTTTGGCAGAATCTCATCTGCCATCATCAGCAGCTTCACATATACAAAACTCATACCACCTCTTGGAAATGATCAAAGATCTACATGTGGAACAAAAAGGTCTGCTTGTAAGTTTCGACGTGGTTTCACTATTCACTCAAGTCCCAATAAAAGAAACCCTAGAAATCATCAAAAATAAATACCAAATACCCAAACACCTCATGGAACTAGCAGAAACCCCAAAGATAAAATTGACCTGGAAAACCAAGGCATATATGAAGTCCCCTGCGCATCATGCCCTGCCACATACATCGGCTAGATCAATAGAAAAATAAGTACCTGCCTGGATGCACACAAAAATGCAATAAAAAGGCTGGAACACACTTCCTCACTAGTCCAACACATGAAAGCCACAGGTCATAGCATCGACTTCAATGGCACCAAAACCCTAGCCACTATAGAAAACCCCAACTACAGAATTATCAGAGAAGCCATAGAAAAAAGACCTGAAAGCATGAATAGAAGAGATGACTCCACCAGACTGTCAATTATCTGGAAGCCTGCACTCACAAACAAAAAAATCTCCACACCACAAGCCAAGCAAACACCTGGGCTCAAACAGACCCCCCACCCTAATACCCCCAGCTCAAACACACCCCAGCCAGGCACCCAGATGAAACCTAGCTTCCTAATAAATGATAGCCATCCGTTTATCCGAAGCCAAGCTGCACTAAAAGCCTCCAATAAGGAAACACAATGTTGCCAGCCAATCAAGACAAAAAAATGCTACAAAACAGACAGAAGATATTAGAAACACCAATCAAGCAGAACACAGCAAACTCCAAGACTAATAAACACAGACTAAGACTCCCAACCAATCAGGATGAAGAAAAAAAACCTTTCTAACACAGCAGTAGGCTAGCACCAAATTTAAAACAGAAACGACTGTAAAAGCCTGACTCACAGACGAACACAATACACAAGCCTGATGATGGCAGATGAGATTCTGCTGAAACGTTGCTACAACTTTAAAAGCACAACTATAAGGACGTGGGAAAATACCCAAACAAAGCTGAATACCATACATATAAATACCCGTGAAAACTTAAGAAAACACACACACACACACACATATGGTATACGTTCTATGGGGTAAATTGTATGCCTTGATTAATGAGCTTGAAATAAAAGCAGGACTGCACCAGAGGTTGGGAAGGAGATGTAAAGGTTGCACCTGATTGGTCTCTGTTTATCACCCCCAGCACATCTCACCTGTCTTTAGCCAATATATTAAAACATACATTCAAAACATAGGCAAGCTCTTATTGACAATTATTTCTCATAGAGTTTTAAAACCTTAACGAAAAAGGTGGAGGAAATTCCATCTGTTTCCTTGTAGGTTATTTTTAGCTTTCATCCTATGTGCCTTCCCTTGGTAGATACTGTCTCTGATTAATAATGGAGCCATCTGATACTGGAAATAAATCTGTCAGCGTTTTGTCCCATCACCTTCCTGCAGGATGCACTGGGACTTATTAAATGCATGATGCATCAGCCACACTTTAAAACCACCTCCCCCACCCAATTCGTTCAACTGCAGGGAATGCTGCAGTCCTCTATATTCAGCACCATGCGTTCTCGCCTTTGGGAAAAGGCTGTTCTGCACAAGCTAAATGTTGCACTGCCCTTGTCGAGGTGAAGCATTAGTAAGCATGCAGGCAAATGCCCCAGAGAAAAGCTCTTTCGCATCGAGAGTCTGCAGAGGGCTCCACTTCCTATCAAATAAAATCTAATTCAGAAAGCAATGCAGCAGCTTTGCTTCTACGGTACCCACAAACGCCATACCTTGATCCCAAACCGTCTCTTCAGGCAACAGGGGGAAAGGTTGATCTGGGATTGTTGGACTATTTTCAAGTCTGACTGTGATTATTTTTAAAAAAGGAAGTTACAATGCCGTTGGAAAGAACAGCACTTTGAGGAAGAGTGTATGTGTGAGGGCGGAGAACCAAGAAGTTGTGTATGAAAGTGAAAGCATATCAAATAACTGCCTTATTTACCATTTACCAGATTCCTGGAACTATGGAATTCCTAGATTCTGTTGCAGCAGGATGGAAAAACAATCTGATGAGAGAATCTGAAATTGGTCCCATCAGCCTTTTTCATAGACAAGGGAAAACAAAATCCGGAGAGCTGTTTCTTTTCCTGAATCCCTGATTGTTATACAGTATTTTCTCCTTGCTTGACCAGCTCTCATCAGCTTGTTTATTTTAGTTCAGTACTGCCCTTACTGAATTTGGTTAAATGCCATAAATTTTAGTCAAACCCTTCAGAAAATGGCACTCTTCAGAGATGTTGGATTTTAGAATATAGAATTCACTCCTTCCTTTTCAAAAGCAAATGATAAATTAGATAGACAGACAAGACAGACCAACCAGGCAATGGATTACATAAAGGATCTCTTGGTGTGATATAAAATGGTACAGTAATGAAGCCTGGAAGTGCAGAAAAATATCTCACGGCATGGATTTACCTAATCGTAAATTATAAGGTGATCTACTAGTATATAAGAGCCATGGTGGTGCAGTGGTTAGAATGCAGTATTGCAGGCTAATTTTGCCAACTGCCTGCAGTTTGATTCTTACCGGCTCACAGTTGATTCAGCCTTCCATCCTTCCATGGTTGGTAAAACGAGGTCCCAGATTTTGGGGCTCAATAAACTGACTCTGGAAACCCATTAGAATGGGCTGGTAAAGCACTATGAAGCAGTATGTAAGTCTAAGTGATATTGCTATTGCTAATATTACCAAATAGTATTGGTGAAGAAAACCGTTTAACAAAGAATCAACAACAGAAGCAGGCTGGGATTTGCATCTCAGTAGACAAATGATACCAAAAGGCAACAGTGATGAAAAGGGCAGATGGCTTTACAAAAGGCCTCATTAACAGTTGCACACAGTGGCCTCTTTACTTTGCTGTCGCTGTCAACCAGAACCTGAACAAGCTGCCATTTTGGTTATGTGGGAATTGGAATTTACATTTATAATTCCCGTAAATGCCTGTTAAATTGAATAAAAAATAAAGGGCGTTTTAAGCTTGTGTGATACACTAACCCAAAACATTTAGATAAGGGGCTATGATGGCTTTATATTACATACTTACTAATTAGCTTTATGTTTTAGTATATTGGACAAACACAAAGTATAAAGAAGACAGAAACAACATAGAATTACACTGGGGCAACCTGGACCATACCATGCTTCACGTTCTTACTACATCCACAAATATTGTCCCTAAGAGTCGCTTTTTCAATCAGCTTTTCCCAAGATAAACTAGTCTATAAAAAAATTAAAATCTTATGCCTGGAATAGGAAAGAATTGTTCTATTAGCACTATAGCAAGCTGCTGTCCTTTTTGATGGATTAAGACTAGAAGTGCTTAAGACACAAGAGAGTCAACATGACATAGTCACCGCCAGGAAGTCAAACTATCTCAGATCACTGATTCCTCTAATTCATGATGGTCCATCTAACTTTTCAAGATCTTAGGCCCCATTTTCTTTTCTTTCTTTTTTATTGTGCTACTTGAGCACCTACTCCTTTCCCACAACCTAATTAAGGCCACAATCCTAAAACCTAACTAGTAGGGCGATCCGTGTGGTTTCAATCTGAAGATTTAGCACAAAGGCAAATGATCAATTTTTTCAAAGCATCTTCTGAAGCAATATTTAGAGCTGTCCAATCAAACCAGACACCTTCAAATGGATGTTTATTGAATGTCTTTCACAACTGAATTTGCTTGAATCCAATCAACCCAATGTGGATCAATTCCAAGTGCCAAATCAAATCGATTCAGGGCTTCAAATCAACGCAATGATCCCAGTAAATTGATCCAAGCTGAACAAAACAATGTGGCCCTAGGGACAACAGTGTCAATATTCTTTTATAAAACGGCAATGAAATTTGACTTGTGAATCTAACATCATTGAAAGGAGGTTGGGACATTCAACACTATTTCCCCCACCCCTGATATTTTAAGGAACTTGACTGTCCATCTAAATAATTTCAAACAAATAAGAACATATATATATACTGTCAGAGTGTACAGAGGTGTAAAGACTACTCAGTATAGTCTTTACAAGGGTGTAAAGACTACCCAGTATATTATACTAAAGCCATAGATATGCAATCAATGAAGTGAACTTCTGGGTTTCAAGAAGAAAAGTCTTGAAAAGTTTCAAGAAGAAAAGACAGTTCATTTGGAGAAAGCTGGGAGAGGCAGGGAGAGGGGCCCTTGGAGTTCAATGAATAGCATCCCACTCAGTTATAATACTTTGACAGACTTTGAAAATAAGACTGATAATGTCCTGGAAGCTATTCTCCCAAGTTCAGGGACAGAATGAAAGCTGAGTTCCTGTTGGATTGGTTTTCTCTGATTATGTGTTGTTTTGGGTTTTTTTTTTTTGGGGGGGGGGTGTATTTATATGTTTGTTTGTTTTTTTAAACTTGTAATTGTTTGCAATCTAGGGTCTCTGGGAAGTGGGCAGCAGACCAGTTCTGGAGAACCGGTAGCGGAAATTTTGAGTAGTTTGGAGAACCAGCAAATGCCACCTCTGACTTGCCCCCATCTATTCTCTGCCTCCTGAGTCCCAGCTGATTGGCTGGGTCTCCTTTCGTTGCCCTGCACAGGAAAAAAGGAACTGGAAAGCAGGTTAGTGAGGTGGGGAGGGAATGGAGATTTTACAGTATCCTTCCTGTTAGATCGCGGGTAATGAGATACGAGATGGAGTCAGCTCAATAATGATTTCTTTATTTCTCTAACAGGACTCTGTTGCTGCAGCCGCGGCAGCTCCTTTTACAGTGGGGCTGCTCGCGGCTGTAGCCAGTGACGGCTGTTCAATTTCCCGCCGCCGGGGACCAACCAATCATAAGTGAGTATGTTAATACATAACACTTCCCCTGCCACGCCCACCAAGCCACACCACGCCCACCAAACCACGCCCACAGAACTGGTAGTAAAAAAAATTGAATCCTATCACTGGTGGGCAGCCTATAAACCAGTTCTGTGGGCGTGGTTTGGTGGGTGTGCAGACCAGTTCTGGAGAACCGGTAGCGGTTCTCCAGAACTGGTCTGCTGCCCACTTCCCAGAGACCCTAGATTGCAAACAATTACAAGTTTAAAAAAACAAATAAAGACCTCAGGATGGGAGAATGTCTCAGAAGGAAGAGGAACCTGTAGGAGGCATTATGTCTTTGAGGAATAAACAAATATCCTCTTATATTAAAGATGTTCCTCCAAATAAGGAGGTGCATCAAAAAATTGAATTCAAAGTTTACTGAGCTCACCTTAGCCCTAAATGCCAGCTGCGTTACTTTGGGCCAATCACTCTCTCTTTCAGCCCAACCTACCATACAGGGTTGTTGTTATTTGCAAGGAAAATAGGAGGAAGAAGGTGTGTTGGATATGTTCACTGCCTTGAATTATTTGTAAAAAATAATAAAGTCAGGAAAATAAATAAATAAATATTGAGGGATTTGATTATTCAAAGCATATACAGTACTTATGGGTGTGTGAGGGGTATACTGATCGCCTGATGACTTGCTTGTATGATGCAAAGTTTCAGACATCACAGAGTGTCTAGACAGCCTGGTAGGAGATGCTGGGAATAAGCCAATGGATGCTGGCATCAGTTATGTAAAAAAAATAGGTCATTCTGAAAGGAAATGTTAGGTTGTTTATTAGGGTGCTGAAATCCAGGGCTACCAAGCTGGTTTGCTTAGGAAAAAATGCCTATATAACCTGGGGACATGGGTTAGAGTTACAAAATCTCATGAGGGACCTTTGGGAGCAAATTAAGTTTGTAAAAAATGAATGGGTTGCTCTTGGATCCGGGCGGTACTAAATTGGCACAGCAGTCTTCAGACAGATTCGTGAGGATAGGAAGGGCAGGAATCCATTTAAATCAGGACGCAAGCATTCGATTTAAACTGGTGCAGAAAAGAGGGGGTTAAAGTGTGTGCTTTTCTAACTGTTGTCTCAAGGTGAGACAGTGTAGATCTAAGAAGTAAGTGTAGCTGAGCAAAACAAAAACTCCACAAAATCGCAAGGGTAAAAGTGCAAGCCACAGATCTAGCAACCACTGCAGAAACTGGATGAATAGAAATCGTCAACTAGGCCAGGGTTATCTCTGGAAATAAGTTATAGAGGAAAAACTGGAAAAGAAGTATTAGAAGTACAATACTTCACAGAATACACAGAACCCCATGAAGTAAAAAAAACAAAAACAAATGGAAGGAACTCTTCTGCTGAATCATTGCAGG
The DNA here is from genome assembly GCA_023653725.1 of Bungarus multicinctus. NCBI lineage: Eukaryota > Metazoa > Chordata > Lepidosauria > Squamata > Elapidae > Bungarus > Bungarus multicinctus. The sequence continues at coordinate 180,482,516 of CM042834.1, forward strand.
TATCTTTATTCATCCTTCAAAAGCAAGCCAGTATTATTGATAGTAGTTTTCACTACTCAGGCTGAAAAGGTAAAGCTGGCCACAAATGGAAAATGAATTTATCTGACAAAGAAACAATGGGAAACAGATTGGAAAAATGAATGTTCTGAATAGGGAAAACAAAGTAAATTTCTGTATAGCCTATGAATCAATAAGGGGAGATGTAAAATGAGATTTAATCCTAAGTAAGTCCAGAATCTTGTTCAAGACTTATAAGGTAGAATGGTAACCAGTATTCTGTACCCTTTAACAGATCCCAGTAGTCACATTTTACTTTGGAAGAGTAAACTCTTCCCTTGCTCCCCCCCAAAAAACTGTGGATTGAAAAAAAGGAAAATTGAAAAAGAGATTTAAGAAGGTCCATTTGTTCCATAATGGTTGGACATTATTTAAAAACACAAGAACAGAATCTTGATTAGAAATTACTGTATATCTCAAAATGATAAATACTTACTAAAGTCCAAGAAAAAAAAAACCTGAGTCCAAGAAAATACCAGAATGATTAAAGAACAAGATCAGAGAAATCTGTTCAAACCAGAACAGAAATGATGTTCTGGCAAGTTAGATATACAAGCAATGCTAAAAGATAAAAAAAAAAAAATCTATGAGGGGCCCATAACAGAGACTATTAAGAAAAAAAAAAAAACAATATATATGCTTGAAGTAAAAAGAAGGGTCCAGAAAGGTCATTTGGCCATTGCATGTTACAGGCATTTAAAGAAGAAAAAGGAAATAATGGAGAAACTGAATTCTTTGCCCCAGGCTTCCTGCTGAGGTTGTAGGATGGATGGGTGTGCCTGAGTTGGCTTTTCAGGAGGAAGTCAGATGAACTGAGGCAAATAAAGGTAATGAGAGCTGAGGTTCTAAGCCAATTGACAAACTAAAAATAAACAAAACCCTGGATCCAGGCAGTTTCCACCCAAGAATTTTTGAACAACTTGGATATGAAATTGCTGATCTTTTCATAAAAATATGCAGTCTCTTTTGAACCTTGGAATTTGTTCCCAAGGGCTGGAAAATAGCAATGGCAGTTCTGATTATTATTATGTTTTAACACAGAGATGAAGGGATGAATTTATTATTCAGAGCCTCTAAGTCAATTCTCTTCTGGAGAAGAATGGTTGAAAGTATTACTGCATTAAAGAAAAAAAAAGGCAAGTGCAAAAGAATATGTCTAACTAGAAAGTATCAACATAGCTTCGGCAAAGATAAATGTTGTCATACTGATCTTCTAGAGGTTATTGAGAATGTCGACTAGCAAGGAGGCAAGGGTGAACCAACAGATGTTGTACACTTGGACTTTCTAAAGGCCTGTTGTAAATTCCTTCATCAAAGGCTTCTGAGGAAACTCAATTTTCATGGAATACAAGGACATGGGCTCTAATGGATTTGACAACAAGGAGCACAAAATAGAAAGAAATGGACAATCCTCACATTGGAAAGACATACAAGATGGAGCCCCTAAAAGATCATTCATTCAAGTCCGTGCTTTTATATACTGTATATACTGTATATAGCGTAAATGATCTGGTGTTAAAGCTGAGCAATGAGAGACTATGTTTCCCGATGATATGCCAATCAGTTCAGGATAGTAATCTTAAAAGAAATTATAAAGAGTTCCAGAAGGATCTCTTCAAATTCAGTGATGGCAAATGCAGATTAACTAAAAGGGTGAATTTTAGTGGATTCTGATTTTGACCAAAAGAAGAAACTAAGTCATGGTAGACAATTCAGTGACAATATCAGTCTAGAATGCAATTGTTATAAAAAGGGAAATTCCTTGTCTGGAATCCTTAGAAAGCATTGAAAACAAATCTAACACTATAATAATCCTTAGACAGCTCTGCAATAGGTCAGTTTCGGAATTCTGTGTATAATTTTGGTCATTTTACCTTAAGAAGAATACTGCATACATATGATAGAGATAGAATGGGTGGCAGAAGTGGGCAACCAAAATAATTGGGGGTTGAAGCTGTTCACATAGAAGGTAAGAATGCCACAACTCGAACACTTTAGTCATCGATAAAAGAAGATAAAGAAAGACCTGCTTGATGAATATACAATTATGCATGTCACAGATAATGTTTTGTGAGTTTTGCTCTCTATCTCTCCCAAGTTAGATTTCCAAGTTCATCTATAGGAAAGAAATGCAGGGAGATGTGAGATCAATAAAAGAACTTTTTTTTTACATAGTGCATACTTAAACAGTGCAATTTGCTGCCAACTATTGCAGAACTGGCAGCCAGTTTCAAAGGTTTTGAAAGGGCAGAGGATAAATTCATGGAGAATCAAGCTATCAGTGGCTATGAATATTGATGGCACCTTATTATCTCCTGAACAATAAGCTGGGTTGTTCCAACAGTGGAACAGAGCAATCATTCTCTAGTACAGGCACCTGAATTTCCCAACTATGCGTAGTTGGGCATTATGTGACATTAAATTCTGCATTGGATGGGCTTATGGCCTGATTCAAGAGAACTCTTATAATTTTATAATGATTCCAATTGGGTTAGACCCAATTTGCATTGGTCTACTAAATACACTAATTAGAGATATGTCCCACTACTGAGTATATGAGCATAGGCTTGCACAGTGTTTCCTAACATCAGTATTCTGTCAGCCTTCATAAAGTTCTCTGTCTTTCTCTCCCTTGTCAATGTGGAACATCGTGTTGTAAGAAGTATTGAGAAATTTTTGAATGCTTGATATAGTTGGTTAGTTATTATGTGTGATAACTTATCGTCAACAGCAGTAAGTAAACTCAGACAGCAAATTTACACATTATCCTTAGTTTAGTTTAGTTTATTAGATTTTTATACCGCCCCCTCTCCCAAAAAAGGGATTCGGGGCGGTGTACAGCCAGCTAAAACAGAAACAGTATAAAGTTATAAAGTTAAAAACAATTTAAAATGATTAAATGAGTGGCCGAATATAAAATTAACAAGTATAAAAACTGATAAAAATTTAAAAATACCAAATTTAAAACCACACAAATCATTACTGGGCCAGGCCGGCCTATTGAAAAAACAGGGTCTTTTACTGTGCGCCGGAAGGTCTGAATGTCGGTGATGGCCTGTATCTCCGGGGGCAAGTCGTTCCAAAGGGAGGGAGCCCTCTCAGAGAAGGCCCGCACCCTCGGGGCCGCCAACCGGCATCGCCCAGCCGGCGGAACCCCAAGGAGGCCGACCCTATGGGAGCGCACTGGGCGGCGGGAGGCTGTTGGTGGCAGCAGGCGGTCCCGTAAATACCCAGGTCCCGAGCCATGGAGCGCTTTAAAGATGATCACTACCACCTTGAATCAGATCTGGAAGGCCACAGGAAGCCAATGCAGCACGCGCAGGAGCGGTGTAACATGGGAGCTCCGAGGAGCTCCCAAGATCACCTGCACGGCCTCATTCTGGATACTCTTCAAGGGGAGCCCCATATAGAGAGCATTGCAGTAGTCCAAGCGGGAGATGACGAGGGTGGAAGTGACCGTGCGAAGTGCGCCCAGATCCAGAAAGGGCCGCAACTGGTAGATCAGACAAATCTGACAAAAGGCCCCCCTGGCGATGGCCGTAATGTGATCTTCTAAAGACAGCTGTACGTCCAGGAGGACACCCAGATTGCGAGCCCTTTCCATGGGGGGCAAAATTTCTCCCCCCACTGCCAGCGATGGAATAAGCTGGTTGTATCTGGGCGCAGGAAACCACAGCCACTCGGTTTTGGTCAGGTTGAGACAAAGCCTGTTAAGACCCATCCAACTCCGCCTCCAGGCACCGGGTCATCACTTCGACAGCTTCGTTGGGGTGGCCCGGGGTAGAGATGTACAGCTGAGTATCATCAGCATACTGATGGAACTCTACCCCGAACCCACAGATGATCTCACCCAGCAGCTTCACATAAATGTTGAACAGCAGGGGCGAGAGCACAGACCCCTGGGGCACCCCACATAATAGGGGCCTCGGGGTCGACCTCTGCCCCCCTGTCAACACAAATTGCGAGCGGTCGAAGAGGAAGGAGGAGAACCACCGTAAAACGGTGCCTCCCACTCCTAACCCCCCCAACCGCTGCAATAAGATACTGTGGTCGACAGTATCAAAAGCCGCTGAGAGATCTAACAGGACCAAGACAGAGGAACAACCCCTGTCTCGGGCCTTCCAGAGATCATCCACCAACGCGACCAATGCCGTCTCTGTGCTGTGCCCGGGCCTGAAACCCAATTGGAGGGGGTCTAGATATACCGCTTCATCCAGGTACTGAGGGAGCTGACGTGCCACCACACTCTCAACAACCTTCACCACAAAGCGGAGATTGGAGACCGGATGATAATTCGACAATAATGCTGGATCCAGGGACGGTTTCTTGAGGAGGGCCGCACCACCGTCTCTTTCAAGGCAACGGGTAAAAGCCCCTCTCTCAAGGAAGTGTTAATGATCCCTTGGAACCAGCCTCGTGTCACCTCCCGAGTGGCTAAGACCAGCCAGGAGGAGTACGGGTCCAATAAACAAGTGGTGGCATTAAGCCCCCCCAGTATCCTGTCCACGTCCTCCAGGGTAACAGGATCGAACTCATCCCAAATGACCTCACTGAAGTCCGCCCCCACCCCTCCGCCCGGAGATGCCCAGTCGGAGTCTAGCTTGTCCCCGATCTGAGTGATTTTGTCCTGCAGAAACCTGGAAAAGTCCTCGGCCCGTCCCTGCAAGGGATCCTCCCGCACCTCCACTTCCAAAAGGGAGCGGGTCACCCTAAACAGGGCGGCCGGGTGATTTTCCGTGGATGCAATAAAGGCAGAGAGGTAAGATCACCTCGCCGTCCTTATCGCCACTAAATACACCCTAATATGGGATCGTAATAGTGTTCGGTCAGATCTGGAGCGGCTGGCCCTCCAACCACTCTCTAGGTGTCTTTTCCGGCGCTTCATCTCCCTCAGCTCCTCAGAAAACCAAGGAGCCACTTGGGATCGGCACAAGGTCAGAGGCCTCAAGGGCACGACCCGGTCAAGAGCCTCAGCCGCCACCCTATCCCAGGCAGCCACTAAGCCCTCGACCGAGTCGTGTGTGTGAGTCTCGGGAAACAGCCCAAGCTTAGATGCTTTTTAACACACATAAGAATATTTGAAAGCTGCATTTCTCCACAAACTCCTCTGACAATTGGTCCTATTAAATGTAATAGGGTTCATTTCTGAGCATTTACTTTATTTATAATTCATTTATTTATAAAATGTAGTGACCACCCATCTTACCACAGGTAATTTGTATGCATACATAAATGCATACAGTTTAGAGGTTGACTGACTCCAAATGATTCTGGGTGACTTAAAAACAAGAATGATAAAAATAAACCAGCCATTCAGATCTAAGAAGACAACCTCTCTTTAGAAAACAAGACCTGCTACACGGATTCAGCCACCACCCTGCCCCAAGGCCTGGGAGAACAACCAAGTTTTCATTAACTTTCCGAATGTCATCAGGGTAGGAGTCATACTGATCTCTGGAGAGATGCTGTTCTGACATACAGGCAGTCCTTGAGTTACAACCATAATTGAGCCTAGTAATTACAGTCATAAGTTGTAGTGGAGGTAAAGTAGATCATCATCCAATTCTATGACTTTTTTTTTGGAAGCAGTCATTAAGCAAATGTGGAGCAATCTGCTTTATAACTGTCAAGACTTAGGACATAACTGCAAGGCTTAGGTACAGTCATAACTTGAGGACTATCAGTACAGATCACACTGGAGGTCTTCTTAATAGTAGTATGAGTTTTTTTTTAAAAAAAAAATCAGGATTATTCCTTAGGAATACTGTACTTAGGAATACATGACACACTGACCATTCAGGAATTAGAATGGACTGCATCCTTGTCAGGATTACGAGACAAGAATTGTCTCTTGTAATCAATCCTGTCAGAACTGAAGAGGCTTCTTGGATGAGAAGTGAAACATCTTCAAGGAAAAACAAAGGAAGTTCAGTTGCCTTTTGAAAAAGCATCTTTGGGACAACCATGACCTGGATGACTAAGACTCTCCACAGACACGAGAGAAGAATCTCTTGAAAAAAAGAGTTTCTTATACACCGTAATAACTAAATGTTATTGCTCAATGTACATGACCATTGCCCTCCTACTTATGTTCAATACACACATCACTAAACTAGAGATTATTTATGTGCTTGCTCTTTCAGATCCTTTCAGACATCTCATTGGTTTTAGTAATATATACTGTTCTAAATCATGTTAATTGACAATGTTTATTTTTAAATTTCAGACTTGGCTTGGTCTTGGCAATACAGATTGAGAAAAGCTTGGCTGAAGATAATAAAGAAGCTATATAGAATAATTCACCGCTCAGGTTTTCACTGGCTAATCACTTTTCTTTTAATGACATTGTAAACTTGGTATCCTATGAACAAAGTGCCCATGGTCATAAAATATTGAAATGTAAAAGAGACAAAATATTATAAAGGAAACAAGTTTGACATTTACAAATGATGAAAAGAAAGTGTTTCCTGGGTGCATTTTCCTGCATTCAAATGACTAATATCAATGGTCAGTTCAGTTAATCTCTACTTCTTTTCACTCCTCGCCACCCTAAATATTCTCCTATCACTTTCCTTCTAGTAAAATCAAAATATTGGCAAGCCAACAAACTTCTTGAGCTCATTTTGTGCCCATAAGCACTTATTAATGGAAGGGATTTCACAACCAGTGCTCATATACACAATCATTTCTGACAGCATTTAGAATACTATTAGTAGGACGTCAGTATTAATTACTCCTGCTCAGAGTGTTTACTTGGCCAAACAACATAGCAGTTATTAACAAGGGTAATAAATGTAACTGTAATGGTAGAGAACCTATTGTTGGGTTAGTGATATGAAAATACTGCCGGTGGTAGCCATTTCTGTGATTTAAGAACTGAGTCATTAATTTCCATACCTGCAAACAGGTAGATTCTACAGTATTAGTTGTTATTCTAGCAATATTTCTTAGTATGCTGCACTTTCAGATAACTTTGTGAGGTTGCTCTCAATATCTTTGTTACAAACAGAATAAAGGAATTGCAAGGGGCCTTGGAGGTCTTCTACTCCCTACTCAAGCATACCATTTCAGACAAATGACTGTCCAATCTATTTTTTAAAGCCTCCATTGATGAAACACCTATAACTTCTGAAGGCAAGCCATTCTGCTGGTTTATTGCTCTCACTGTTAAGAAATTTCTCCTTAGTTCTAGGTTTCTTCTCTCCTTCTTTAGTTTCCATCCATTCCATCTCGTCTTGCCTTTGGGTGCTTTGAAGAATAGGTTATGGCAGCCTTTTTTGTGGCAGCCCCTCAAATATTGGAGCACTGGTATTATGTCACTGCTAGTCCTTTTTTCATTAGATTAAACATACCCAATTCCTATAACCATTCTTCATATGTTTTAGCCTCCAGCCCCCTAAGTATTTGAAACCTTGAAATGCAGATGCTAGAAAGAATTATCCTGAAGAGTTCACCAAGAGAACCATGGTATGTTAACTGGGAAATGGTTCGTCTACCAGGAGTTTGTAAGGATTTAGTGACATCTAATTTAAACAAATGTAATTATCATAGAGCCTAAGTGCAAATCTCTGCCTGATTAATATTTTTCCATCACCCCATGTTGTCTTTTCCAGTCCAGTATCTTCCATCCTTTCTTGATAAGAATTCAATATATCTAAAGGACACCAGAATAGGAAAGCTGATGTACTATAATTCTTTACCAATACAATTCCCACTACATCACAATAGATCCTCCATGTTGAATTATGGCTCCCGCCATCACTCGTCTTAGGTGATGGGATACCTGTGGTTTAGTAACATATGGAAACTATGATGGAGAACCTAAGATCTAAAGTGGCAACTTTTCGTTTCCAGATACCTCAGGAGAAACCTCAGTGTTAGCAACAAAAATGACAGAAAATATAGTATAAGACCAGAAATTCAACACAGGTAGTCATTGAGTTACAACCATGCATTTAGTGACACTTTGAAGTTACATGGCACTGATTTATGATTGGACATAGTACTTTTGTAGGATCTCCATGGTCACATGATGAAAATTCAGGTGCTTGGCAACTTATGATAGTTGCAGTGTCCTGGCGTCACATAATTGCCATTTGTGCTCTTCCCAACTTGTTTCCAAAAAGCAAAGACAACAGGGGAAGCCAAATTCATTTCACAACCACATAATCCACTTCACTTCAGTGCTTCACCTGACAATGGTGGCAAAAAAAAAAAAATGTCACAAACTCTGACACGACTCACTTAACAACCACCTTACTTAGGAAAAGAAATCCTGACCCCAATTGTGGTTGTAAGTTAAGGACTACCTTTATGTGGCTCAAGGAGAGGGCACTACCCTGCTTATTGCTGACTATTAAGAAGCTCTTGGTTTCTCTGCAACAGCAGGGTCCAGGGTCAGGCGTATCGTGTAGGTGAGAGAGGCCGATTTTGCCTGCCATGAAAGAGAAGGAAATTGTTCATGATTTAATGTGCTAATCATCCAAATTTATGGCAAGGAGAGGAGGGTGTAGGATTTTCTACTGCGAATACCAAAATGAATCTTATTTTGAATAGAAGGGGTTCTATTCCCTGCTTTAGTTCAGGCAACCAATGCCTTAAGATATTTCCTGAAGGGAGAAACCAGAGGTTGGTCAATGTTTTGGTGGCCAGGAGCTGCAGTTAATTTTGTACAATGAGGACAAAATCAAGAATCAAGGTGGGTCAAACAGTAAGAAAAATGGACAAAAGATCTATCTATCTATCTATCTATCTATCTATCTATCTATCTATCTATCTATCTATCTATCTATCTATCTATCTATCTATCTATCTATCTATCTATCTATCTATCCATCCATCCATCCATCCATCCATCCATCCATCCATCCATCCATCTATCTATCTATCTATCTATCTATCTATCTATCTCCATCTATCCATCCATCCTTCTATAACCTGCCCAACTTAACCTAGTGATTTGAGCAGCTTATAATTCCTTATGTTTCTGGAGATCTGAATGTGGATCTTTGCTTAGCTAACTATGGTAAGCCAATTTTAGGGATTACACTGTAATTTATGTGTTTTTTTCCTTTCTCGGAATAGCGAGAAATAGCAATTTTAATTCACGGTGATTATTTTCCAAGGGGTCATAAAAAGTGATTCAAGAATCTGTAGCTGCCTGTTGTTAACCCTACTGGGAAAAAATGCCTGAAAAGAAAACAAAAAAATGTGTTTTTGTTTCAAGCACAAAATAAAACACCTTATCTGGAGCAGTCCAGTCCAACAGTTCAAACTGGCTATCTCCTGACAGAAAGAAATTCTGATCAGTTTGTGCGTTACATGTTTCGTTGAAACAAGGCTCAAAACATTTCGAGTATTTTGGCCATAAGAAACCATGGAAACACAGAAGTATCTTGCTCCCTTCTTTTCTCTCCAGTATTACAAGAATAGATATGGTAGCAGTTCAGCCTGAGTGCAACCACCAAGCCAGCTTGCAGAAGAATTGGCAAAGAAAAAAATAAAATAAAATATTTTTGAAAACACCGATCACAAAAGCATGTTTTTCAGTCTCCTCTCTTGCTTTCCTTGAACCCAAATATATGGCTAACTTTATTCCTTTGTCCACCGGGATACTAATTGAAAGAAACATACGGAGAGATTACTAAACTGGTTCATCTTAAAAAAGAAAAAAAACACACAGTGGCTGTAATTTCTCTCACACACCTTTCAAATCAATTTCCTCCTCCAGGGCAGGAGGACATCCTGGCAGAAAATGAATTCCAGTCAATCCATTAACCCAAACAAGATTTTTTTTTTAAAGCATCCATTAATATATATGTGTGCGTGTGTGTGTGTGTGTTTGTTTGTTCTTCACTTCATAACAGTGGAGAACAAAACAAAAATAAAACAAATCAACCCCAGATAAAATAGAAATAGCAATAGCACTTAGACATACATACTATACATACCGCTTCATAGTGCTTTACAGACCTCTCTAAGCAGTTTACAGAGTCAGCATTTTGCCCCCAAACAAACTGGGTCCTCATTTTACCAACCTCAGAAGGATAGAAGGCCGAGTCAACTTTGAACCAGTGAGAATCGAACTGCTGGCAGTTGGCAGAGTTAGCCTGCAATACTGCATTTTAACCACTGTGCCACCATAGCTCCAAAAAAAAAAAAATTTCCCCCCTGAATTCCCTTAAGAGAGATCATTCCTGAAGATCGCCAAAAAGTAGCCCTTCCTTACTTCAGCTTCCTCTAGCTACTGATGGTGGAGCACTAGAATAGGTTTTTCCAATACAATGCAATAGCTTGTGCCAATTCAGAATGGAGCAGGTGGTCCTGTAGATACCCAGATGCCAAGCCATAATGGAAGCAGAATAAGCCTCCTCTTAACCTAAGCTGGATGAACGCAAACCTATCTTTGCTGATAGAAGGATCATGATCTCATTGCAATATTTAAAAATATCCCTGCAAATTTAGTTGGAGGAGGGAGTTCTCCCCCTTTTTGGCAATTTGATACAGGCTGGCTACCCAAAATTAATGCAATTTCTGCCTGGTAGAAAAAAGAAAGTTGTCCGCCGAGGAGGGAGGCCCCCTTCCAGGAACCAGAAATAAATTAAAACAACCCTCCCGATCAGATATTTTATATCTGAAATGTAAATTACATTTTCATCCTCATCAGCATGTGAAATACAGAAGTAATCATAGGTCATGCACAAACTCTCACTCAGCAAAGCAACTCCTTAAAAAAAAGAAGAAGACATGTTTAGTGGTTGAGATACATACAGGCCAAATCAACAAATCTGAACAGGCCCTTCCAGCAAAATGCACCATATCAATAATATGCAAAAGCGCACAGCTATTTTACTTAGCAGGCCAACAAAGTCTTTTGCACTCTAAAGGTTTCACAGATTAAAAAAAAAGCACAAGAGAACGCAGAGTGAAATAATCAACAAAACCCAGAGACTCTCACCTAAATCAAACAGAGTTGCTATGTATCTGCTTTTTCAAACACACCCAGATTACAGAACTGCAAAAGAATTAATTGTTTAAGCAGCTGAATGTAGCCAAACAAAACGTAACATTGCTGGCTTGCTAAGCGAAAGTATTTCTGTGCACTCTGTGCATGCCCTTGTTCTGCTGATCGTGGCAATTTCAAAGTACCTTTGAAGAATAGAGGCTCGCTGCATTTATGAAGCCATCTCGAATCTCAGTGAATCAAATGTGGGCAGACAGATCTAAAGCCAATTTTACATTCACACGCCATCTACCCTGTTTTCCCCAAATTAAGACCTATTCCAAACATAATCCCTAGCACCTAATATAAACCCTACCCCCCAAAATAAGTCCCTACTTAAGAGCCTGTGCAGCTGGCCACACCCCCATTCTGTCTGGCTGCTTATGGTGTCGGGCAGCCACAAAAAGTGGGGTAGTGGAGCTGGCCCACATAGCCCACACTAGCTTACCTCAGGGCCCCCACACAGCCAGTTCATCCACACTCCGACACTTGCCTCAAAGCAGCACATGTGCATAAGGAGCCCATATGGTCGCCAGCCCGCTTATACTTGCTCACAGCCATAACAGAGCAGGAGGTTGAATGGTGTGTTGATGTGCCCCATTTTGGCCAGTAGAATGCTGCAGGAGGCCATTCAGGCTGAAAACGGGACACACGGGAACTGTCCATGGCCCCTCGTATCCCATTTTGGCCAGCGGGGTGCTACAGGTGGGCGCCCGTCCTGTCTCCCACCCACCTCCCAGCCAGCCCATGGAGGACACCTACAATGCTGATCAGCCCTCCAAGGAATCCAGTTTGACGCCCCTGCAACGAGGAGTAGATACATAGCCATTCTGCCGTACAGCCCCGTACAGTTCCTCCGGCAGGAAAACTCAACTCAACGTAACACTCCAACGACAAGGAAAAAATAAGACTTCTAATGGGACTTTCAAAACCCTTCTATGGAACCAACCACAATTTCTTCCAAACAGATCAACCTGTTTTGTGTTCCATTTGAATCAAGTCTTTTTTCACACGCGCGCGCACACACACACACACACACGTAGCACAAATCACTTGAAGCAGCTATTTGAAGCTTGAAACGTTTCAAGTTGTTTTGCACATTTCTTTTGACTGCCGTGCTCCATGTGCTGATGGTTTCCTTTTCTCTACTTTTTTCTCTGCTGCTTTCCTCCAGACCACACTCAGCTTATCTCATCTTCAGATTACATATCAGCAGCAAGAGATGGTCCCATAAATATTGATGTATCGGTCTACGTTTTATTTTCTCTAACCACTTTTTTAAGTGAACATGAACCCTGGGAATAATTAGAAGATGAAGGGCCTTTCAGAATTTCTAATTGGAAATCAGTCTCATATTTCTCCTTAACCATTTTCTGTTTTACTGCCTGAGAAGAGATTCTTCACTCTGCACAGATATTATACTAAACAATATAGGTGTTGCCTGTGAAAACTCCAGCTTGTGCAATAATTACAATTGATTTCACCAAGCACAGCAGAAGGAAGAAGGGAAGGGGGAGAAAAGGAAGAAGAATATAAGCAAGCATTGGAAAGCTTACTGCATATTCATACTCTGGAAAGAATTTGAAACAGAATTAGAATACATAAAATGCCAGTTTAAAAAAAAACTGCTCTAAAAAGAATATCTATATGGCATCACATTGCTCTGAATAGAAAGTTCAACAGTTGGGGTGAATCTGAGGCAGGTCTAATAACAGAAGAGTGGGATAACATAGTTGGAAGGGACCTTGGAAGTCTTATAGTCTAACCCCCTGCTCAATCAGGAAGCCCTATACCAATTCAGATAAATGATTGTCCAATCTGTTCTTTAAAACTGTCCAGCATTGGGGCATTCACAACTTCTGGAGGCAAGTTGTTCCACTGATTAATTGTTCTGTCAGGAAACTTCTCTTTAGTTCTAGGTTGCTTCTCTCCTTGATTAGTTTCCATCCATTGCTTTTGACTACTTCTTCTTTGTGGCAAACCCTTAAATATTGGGACACTGCTTTCATGTCACCGCTTGTTCTTCTTTTCATTAATCTAATCATGCATTAAAAACTAAAGCTGGAAACCTCCGGTTTGTTCCCCATTGGTGTCGATACGGAATCCGTGATCGTGCGTGGTTTCACCCGAGCTCACTTGCTGGAGGGTCCCGATCGAGACCGGAGCCACCCTGGTGGGGTAGTGAAGAAGGGGGAAATTGCCTGGAGGGTCGAGGAGAGCCGCAACTCCCCTCCCTGACAGGAAAATCCCTCCCAAAGGCAAGCTGCAGTGGTGGTCCCAAAATGGCTACCACGAAGAACACTCCAGTTTTGTGTTCTGGAGAGAGAAGTGGTGAGCAGAGTTTGAACCAGGCAAAGGACATCACTTTTGAGATACCCTGGTATCAAATTAAAGGGCTATTTTGGAGGAAAGTGTGTGGAAGCGGTGACCAGAGAAAGTGAGAAAGAAATTGGTTTTTAAATTTGTATTTGATTATTCCATTGGACTAATCTGGAGGAGAAATTTAAAGGAAAATACATTAACACAGCAAAGGATTAAAAATTAAACTGGACATATATTGAACTGTGGGCACTTAAAGGGCATAACTAAATGCTGGAATTGAGTGTGTTGAAAAGAATAGCTAATGACTGAAATTAGCGAACTTAATAAAAATATTATATTCAATAAAGAAAGTTAAAAAGAAAAAGACTCAAGAGCACCACCAGATGATACAGGAAAACTTTAGTCCATTTTAAAACTAGTGTCTGGTCTTTTTGAGAGTTTGGATCTTGGCACTTGAAAGAAAATAAAAGGAACTTTATTATTGTCATAGAACCACATGGCAATTTGGGAAACAGTTGGGAGGCCAATTAGAAGATTTGGAATAAAGACTCAAGAGTATGAATTGTTGAAAATAAACTCAAAAGATATTGGCTGAAATAATATACTGGACTCTGGGATTGACTATATCTATCAAAGAAGAGGATTTCAACTATTAAGGAAGAGGAAGGAAAAGAAAAAAGGAGAAGATACAATGGAGGAGCTACTTGTTGATATAAGACTGGACTCACAAGACATAAAATCAGATATGCAAGATACAAGGGACATGATAAAAATCAAACTTGAAATGTGTAATTATGTACTACAGAAATTAGAAACGGTGACTCGGCATACACAAGAACACAATAAACCAGAGGGGGAGGAGTTCTATAAAGAAGAAGCTAACTTAGAAGGACAAAACAAACAACAATTATTTAAATGGGGGGAAAGGAATTAGAATTAAAAATTTGTTGTCTCATGGGATGATAAAAGGGATAATGGTTCGGAAAATTGTTAGAGAGAAGGAAAAAGCAGAAAAAGGAAGGGCAAAGAAAAAATCAAAAGAGGGAGACAACTGGAATGAGAAAAGGAGGGGAATAAGAATGAGAAAAAGGGAATTAAGAGAAAGGACCAGAAAACAAAGAGGAACAGGAAACAAACAAGGATGAAAAGAAGGTATATTGTTCAAAGACTGAGAGATAATGGGTGGAAAAAAACGGGATAAGGAAGGGGATTCTGCAAGGAAATATATTGGGATGTATAAGAATATATTGAAAATAGTATTTTGTAATGTATAGATGATTCATAGAGAAAATATAATGCGGAATCTGAAAATATATATATATATTTGTGTTTTATACTAGATAGGGAGATTAATATTAAGGAAGAATGAAGGTGATTAGCTCAAATTATTAATTAAAGGGGACAACTATATTTACAGATGAGGATTGATAAAATGACAAAAGTGACAGAAAAAAATAATATGAGAAATGATAATAGAAAGGAGATGAGAATTTTAGATAACATTGTAAAATAAGATATGAGAATATACTAAGAAAAATGGAAGGAGACATATTAGGATTTGGAATTGAATAAATGAACGTAGAATTGAGATGAGAATTTTAGATAATATTGTAAAATAAGATATGAGAATATGAATTGGGATTGGATAAGATAAGCTTAATATTTAATAATGACAAGGATGATGCAATATGAAATTAAACAAATAAAATGAATAGGTAACTATGGTCATGTTTGTATTGAGATGTGAAACCTGGAACCATACTGCTTGCCAAATGAAAATTTTTTATTTAAAAAATAATTAAAATGAAAACAGGGAGAAAATTGAATAATGGAATTATTAGGTATGTTTAATTGTTATATTAGTAGGCATTTGGAGAAAGTAAGGTTGAAAATAAATATGGAAGAAGTATGAATTAATATGAATATAATGCAATGAGAGATGTATGATATATTGATGCCACACTGTTATTGTATTGTTGTTATATGTAGATTGAAATTTAAAACAATTTGGGGAAAAAAAATTAAAGCTGGTTAACATGGATGCAAACCAGTTTTTTTTTTTTTGGAATGGTGATATGTGCTACCGACTTCATTAACCTTCTTGCAGATAAATAAATAGGAAATGATAAGACACCCAGTGATGGATAGAAAAAGCTGCCCAAAACAATAAAATAATGAAAGAGCAACGGGAAACTTGTTATCCACCAATCCATTTTTCCTTCATCTTTTAGTCTGGTCTCCTGTTGCTCACATTTTCTAGCATGTTTGCTTCTTGAACTATATAAGATTGTAAGCTGGTAATTTCCTTTTTGGATCTGTACTTCCTGTTTATATTGCATTTGTTATCTTTTAAGCCACTGGGCTTCCTCGCTGCTTAAACTGCAATTGTTTGATTGCTATTAATACCTGACACACAATTTATTCCTGGTGCAATTAAGTTCTTTGCTGCTAAAGCTTAAGTACAATTGCTATAACAGACTCAATTAGGACTATATAGCTGTGTGATCACCTTAAAGGATTACAGATCATAAAAAGAAGAAAAACGCAGTATGATCACCTTAGAAAGGATTCAAACAAAACTTCTAAAAAGGATCTTCCAGGTTACCCACTGTGTTCCAAATGCAGTACTCAGGACTCAGTAAACTTGAATCTAATCTCTAAATAAATACCTTTATCTACTGCCTGAAACTACATCACAACCTAGCTGACTGACCCATCTAATATTGGCAGTTTTTCCTTGGAAACAGTAATTCCAAAGAAACTGAGCTCCATGGTTTCTCCAGTGATGCCATCTTAACTTTAGAGTCAGATCAAGTTAGGTCAATACTACGGAAAAGGATCATAGATTTGGAAGATCAAACAGAAATGGCTGTTTTCTTTCTTACACGATAATTGCAGGTAACTAAATTTTAATGTCTAAACTAGCCTCATATAGCAGGGGACAAGACCATGCCAGAGTTGGTAAAGTCCCCAATGCTTAACATATTCAGAGCAGGATTTCTATGGACCTCTTTAAAAGTTTTTGCAAGATTGTGCAAAGCCTGCACATATTTTTATTATCACATTCCTTCTCTACTGGTGCACAAATTGGTTTCACCTTCCTTGCGCATGTAATTTGCCAACCTCATCACATAGTCACATTCCTTGTCAGTGTATCTAGTATTTAGACTATCCAGAGTATTTAGGATAGTCATCTGAACAGAGAAAAATGACTCCACACAACTCATTTCCCAAAGGCCCTTGTACCGATGTCTGCAAGTTCTTTGCAAGAAAACTGTTGAGAACTGAAGAGTGATCACCTGCTCAGCAGAAGACCAGATGTTTGAGGAAGTATCAGGAAAAAAAAAACAAAACCAAGAGCACACATGTTCAGGAAGTGGGGTGATTAGGAAGGAGAGTGATGATGGTTCTATCTGAGGCCCCAACAATTGCATTTGAGGAAATGAAGGTGAGAGCAGAAAGGTTTTTTCATATGGTTTAAAAATTCTGAGATATATTTTCTTTGTTGGGGGAGAGGGTAAAGCCCCCCAGAAAAAGGAGCAGCTCAGAATCCAGAATCCCAGTTTCTAGAACAAGGGTGTCAAACCAGAGGTGGTATTCAGCAGGTTCTGACCAGTTCTGGAGAACCAGTAGCGGAAATTTTGAGTAGTTCGGAGAACCGGCAAATACCACCTCTGACTGGAGATTTTACAGTATCCTTTCTCTGCCACACCCACCAAGCCATGCCCACAAAACCGGTAGTAAAGAAATTTGAATCCCATCACTGTGTCAAACTTGTGCTGTCACAGTGTCGTCAGCTGATGTATCATGACTTTTCCCTCATTCCCTAAACAAGGCATGGGTGTGGCCAGTGCGTGATACATCCAGTCTGTGGGCTGCGAGTTTGACAGCTCCGTTCTAGAACTACTTTTGGGAAAAGAATGTTGAGTCAGTGGGTTGAGTCATGGTTCTAGAACAGGAGTGTCGAACTGGTGGGCCGCGGGCCAGATACGTCATGCGCAGGCCACACCCATCCCAGCTCCATGAAGGGGGAAAATGCCATGGAACGTCACGTGACGGCAATGTGACGCCACGAGTCTGACACCCGTATTGTAGAACATTTGTTAACGAAATGCATGGCTTCTTAGTCTAGGCCTCTGGCAAAAGGAAAGGAACTGTGGTTTTGAGAGTGGTGGGTTGAAGGACAGCAGTCTCTTGCCTCATCCATCAACCAGGAATCCAATTGCTCCTGAAAAACTGCATAGCATTCATCATCTTTTTTTTCCCAAAGAATTTTTATTTTAAAACAAACATACACATACAAAACATAAAAAACATAAAACCATCTTCCATTTTGTATACATACAGTGTGTCAGTTGGTTGCAAATCTTTTGTGCTATCCTTTTATAGTCGTTACTCTCAGTTTATATCAATTTTCACACTGTCAATCTAACATATGCTTATATATGTATCAGTTATTAATCATCCATGGCAAAACTATTTATTTCAACATTTTATATGAGATATACCATATTTTATCTTAAAATTTATGTTATACTTTCAACCAATGATTATATATGTCTATGTTACTTTTTATATCATTTTATTAAATTTCTATCACAAAATTATCTAGTCTACTACATTACCATGTTTTCTTGTCCGACCATTGATAAAACAAATCCCATATCATGTAAAAATGTTTATCTTCTTGTTCTCTAATTTCAAATGTCAATTTATTTATTTCAGCACAGTCCATAATTTTCTTAATGACTTCCTCCTGCATAAGGTATTTTATCATTTTTCCAGTTCTAAGCAAATACAATCCTAGCCGCTGTTAAAATGTTTACAATCAAATATTTCAGCTCTTTATTGTATATTTCCGGTATAATTCCCAATAAAAAGATCTCTGGTTTAAAGTCTATATGATTTTTTTATCATTTTTTCCAACCACGTGTGGATTTTAGTCTAATATTTCTTTGCATCCGAACATGTCCACCACATATGGTAATATGAACCAGGTATCTGATGACATTTCCAACATTTATCCGATTTATTCTTAAACATTCTCACAAGTCTCGTCGGGGGTAGGTGCCACCTGTAAAACATGTTTTACATCATCTTTTAACAACCCCATAATCCCTTGCAGGTTGGAGTCTGAACAACTGAATGGAGCTAGCAGAATGTTTACTGGCCAGAGTCCTTCCTGTCACCAATGCAGAGTTTTGTTCAGCAGATATATTCTCATTGTGTCCAGAGAGAAATATATGCCTCTACCTTGGATTGAACTCACAGTCTCCTGATTGGGAGGCGAGAGCTCCACCACTAGGCCACCACCCCACTCCAAAAACTGCATACCATTGCTTTCCAATATGTCCTGCAACAGGGTGACTAGCCCATCCCACTCATTGGCAAGATAGGGAACAATGGCTCCGATGTTTCTTCTCCTCTTCCCTCCACATCAGTTTTCCTTTTATGCCATTTCATTTATTTATTTACTAATTTAGACAGGCAGTCCTTTGTCGTATGACTACAATTGAACCTAAAATTTCTGTTGTAGAGCAAGACAGTTGTTAAGTGACTTTGGCGCCAATTTTAGGACTTTCCTTGCCACAAGGTGTAAAAGTGAATTACTGCAGTTGTCCAGTGAATCATTTGGTCACTAAGCAAATCTGGCTTTCTCCATTAACTTTTATTTATTTGTTTGTTTTAGAAAATTTATATTGCCGCCTATTCGCACATGGCGACTCAAGGAGGTTTACAAGAATATAAAAACATCATATATAAAAAGTAATAAATAATAAAAGAAAATAATCCAATAATAAATTAATGAAATAATACCCCCTCACCCCCTGACGACAACACATCACACAAGCAATTTAATGGGCTCCAATCTGCTCTGGGTTCCCCAGGCCCATTGCTAGAACTAGGTTTTCAGCACCTTCCTAAAGCGAGGGCCAGTCTAATCTCTGGGGGAATAATGTTCCAGAGAGAGGGAGCCACCATGGAAAAGGCCCTTCTTCTGGGTCCCACCAGGTGTATCTCCCTCCCTGCCTTCTCTACTCTAATGGGTTGGGTAGATTTGACCAGCAAGAGATGGTATCTCAGATAACTTTACTTGTTGAAAACTGGCTGGGAAGGTTACAAACAGGGGTGGGATCTGACCAGCATAACAACTAGTTTGGGGAGCATGCGCATGCGCATCAAATGCATGTGCACACGTGTCAAATGCGTGCGCATGTGCGTCAAACGCACACTGCCTGCACGTGCACACTACCAACTCCAGCAAGCATTTACCTTCTCCAGCTGACAAGTGGCACTCAGCTTTGCTGTGCAAAGCAGCTGAGGAGGAAAATGCAGCCTCTAAAGGATGGTCTAGAGCCCGGGCAGGTGGGTGGGCCAAATAGCAGACCAAAACCTCGTCCCAGCAAACCGGTTAGGTATCAGCTGCTCTTTGGAGCTACCAGTTCTATAGAACCGGACCGAACTGGTAGAATCCCACCCCTGGTTACAAATTGTGATCACATGACCCCAGGATAGTGCAACTGTCATACACACCTATTGCCATCCATCCAGATTTTGATCATGTAACCATAGGGATGCTGCAATGGTCGTAAGTGTGAAAACTGGTCATAAGTCACTTTTTCCAGTGCCATTGTAACCATCACCAAACAAATGATTGTAAGTCAGGGACTTACGTGAGTGACTGCCTATTCTAACCAAATAACTCTGGGAAGCTCATAGAGAATGAACCCATGATCTGCTGTGCTGTTTGGAGAAAATGGGACACAAAGACCAACCCTTGATAAGAGAAGATTGTGCCAAATATTTCACAAGAAGAGTTCTGCACTCCTCTACTCGTTATAGAATACCTTATGCCACCAGACTTGAAATTCTAGACCTAGAAAACCTTGAATTACACCGTCTTGGTCCGATCTAAGTATGTTATATAAAATCATACATTACAATGACTTACTTGTCAATGAACACTTCAGCTTCAACCATAACAACACAAGAGCAAACAATAGATACAAACTCAAGGTTAACTGCACCAAACTCGATTGCAGGAAATACGACTTCAGGACAGAGTGATCAATGTCTGGAATACTCTACCTGACTCTGTGGTTTCTTCCCCAAACCCCAAAAACTTTAACCTTAGATTGTCTACTATTGACCTCACCCCTTTCCTAAGAGGTCTGTAGGGGGCGTGCATAAGCGCACCAACGTGCATACTGTCCCTGTCCTATTGTTTCTTTTATATTTTATTTTTCTTATATGTATCCATGTATTCATAACTATGTTTTACTTATACCTATTATCTTGTAAGTAATTGACAAAAATAAATAAACGAAATAAATAAACAATGTTCTTGTAAAAGAAAGGGATAATCTCTTAATCGTATTATTCCATTCCACCCAGTGGTGGGATTAAAAACATTTTAATACCAGTTCTGTGGGTATGGCTTGATGGGTGTGGCCGAGGAAGGTTACTGCAAAATCCCATTCTCTCCTCACCCCACTAACCTGCTTTCCAGTTCCATTCTCCTGTGCAGGGCAACAAAAGAAGACCCAGCCAATCAGCTGGGAGTCAGGAGACAGAAAATAGATGGGGGTGGGCCCAGTCAGGGGTGGTATTTGCTGGTTCTCTGAACTGCTCAAAAGTTCCGCTACCAGTTCTCCATAATTGGTCAGAACCTGCTGAATGACACCTCTGCTTCCACCTTACCTGAATTGTGGGTATTCATTCTGAGAGCGAAAATTGTCCCTGCCTCTTCTTTTTCTCCTATTTATAGTAGCACAAGAAGTATCTCTACATGGATCTGGATCTATTTCCAATAAAACTGGGGAGGGGGAGGAATCTGTCCATGTGCTTCATGGACTCCAGATGATCACTTTTGGCTTCATGGAGGCACAGCTGCCACTGTTGCAGAGGTTCCAAATTTACAGGGAATCTAAATAACATTTCCTCCCAAAAAGGCAACTGTGTCTTTTCAATATTGGGAAGTGATGTGCATCCCCTCCATTCTTCTCCCCATCTCGTGATACACATTTTTTTTCATTATGATTATCTATTTATGAGCATGACAGCTGCAAAAGCCATGAAGGCAGTGCAGTCCTTCCCCTGAAAGCAAAACAATGAAGCCACAACAGCAGAAAACTTGGTTGAAATATTAACATCATGAAAAAAAGCACACTAAAAGTAACGTTAAAGGTCAGTGTAAAGCTAGTCTTAACCCCCTTCAAAATTTCATAGATGTTTCTATCAAGACGAAGCCTTTACAACGCCTCGATTTTTTGCTTCAAGCCTAGTTTTGAAGGCATCACATTTATTCTATTTGAAGCTGCAGTTGTTTTGTGGCTGGAGAAATCATTGTGCTAGTATTGGACAGCCAATTTCTTTTATTTATTTTTATTTTATTTATTTATTTGATTTGTCATTCACTTATAAGATAATAAGTATAAGTAAAAACATAGTTATGAATACATGGATACATATAAGAAAAATAAAAGAAACAATAGGACAGGGATGGTAGGCACGTTGGTGCGCTTATGACGCCCCCTACAGACCTCTTAGGAAAGGGCTGAGGTCAATAGTAGACAGTCTAAGGTTGAAGTTTTTAGGGTTTGGGGAAGAAACCACAGTCAGGTAGAGTATTCCAGAACATTGTGATAGAACTAATAAAACTACCACAGGTTCTACAATGGATACAGAATGTCAGATATTTAGTCAATGTTGGAAATGGAGCTAAGCCATTTCTATCATGTCCTTGGGAGCCTCTTAACACTCAGGAGTTTGAGCCAGAAATGTCTATATTCCTGATGTAGCACAACCTGCCTAGCTTTGGGAGATTAACAGCAGTCTCTCAAATGACTAAAACCTACAAAGTCAGATTTGAAAGGTCCACCCCTCCCCCCCCCCCAATGAGTAGTTCTTGGAAAGGTTAGAGTTTGCTACAAGCACTGAAGATGAAGAAACCTATAAATTGGAAAGGGGACGAGTATTTCTGTAAAACAGTTGCTGTTTAAAATGAGAGTGAAAGAGACAATTGATCCAAAACCCAAACATAGGAGAAAACCTACCCAAGATACATTTCAGGATTTCAAACTTTCAGATGGGTCAGGATTTTTCATATCAGGCAGAAAAATAAAACCACTTAAACACCATTCCAAGGGTTATTATTTTGGGTTTCAGTATGAGGATGCTTTGATAATCAAAGAAAAGAAATAGGGGGGAGGGTTACTTTAATGTAGGATACAATAGGAAGAAATGGAAAGGAGGGATAAGCTCAAATTTCTGCTCCCTGTCAGCTTCTAAAAAGCCTTGCCATTAAAAGAGAGAAAAGGGTTTTTGGCCATATTTCTTTGCTGTCCCCACTGAGCTCTTTTCCAGGCCTTGCTGAAACATCTGCAAAATATTGCATAAGAAAGAATAGTGCAGCACACATTCTTTAATTAGTTCCATCACAAAAGTTTGCTGGAGGCTTCCCTTTGGGCATGGAGAGTCCAACAGAAGGCACCCCCATTTTGTTCCTCCACCCTGTGGGGGGGATGAATAATGGGAGCCAAAGCTCATCTGAAAGATACTAGGTTGGGGGAGACTTTTCATACAATTTAATTTAAATAATAGCTAACTTTCATTTCATTTCTTGAAGGTACAAAAAAGAGGTCTTCCAAGTTCATTTTGGCCTATGGGGACAATTCTAGGGAGCAGTTTTTAAAGAAACTGTTTTCAAACTTACAGTAAAGAAAAGGAACCCAATGATGATAAATTTGAACAAAATTAAGGCCATATGTCAAAGGAACATAAGAGTCAAACAATTAGGATGAAAACTGTGTATGATTAATTTGAGGGACAGTCACATGGAGCTGTTTCCTAGTTTGGACCCCCTTCATGCAACATGTCTAATTTCAAGCTCCAGCAACAGAATTTGCAGAGTGGCTTTGGCCATGGAAAGGCAGGGCTCAGAATTAAAAAGACAAATATTTCCTAAACTAGAAGGCATCTTAAATATTTCTGAATCCCTCTCTTTTATAAGAACATTGTGATAGAACCAATGATTCTTTTGTAATCCATTTCAGCCCTATACAGTTGACTTTCCAAACAAGCACATCTGAAAGCCATTTTCTATGGCAGTTTATATTTTCTTAGCCATTCAAATAAAATAGTTTTTTTCTATATAAAGTGAGAGAAAAACCCACTTCTTAGTTGCACTGATGATGTTAACTAGTTTGGGATAATGAAAAGTCTGCAAGAAAACAACAAAGCTCAGAGAGCACTCCTTCAAACCCAGACTTACAGATGTTCTTTGTCGACAGTTTCTTCTGTCAATGAAGTTCTAAAATGGGCTCTTCAGGCTATTCATCATGGCTAAAGCATAGCAATGGCTATAGCACTTAGACTTATATACTGCTTCACAGTGATTTACAGTCCTCTCTAGGTGGCTTACAGAGTCAGCATATTGCCCCCAACAATCTGGCTTCTCGTTTTACCAACCTCGGAAGGATGAGTCAACCTTGAGCTGGTCAGGATCGAACTCCTGGCAGTGGGAATGCAGAGTCAGCACCTTTATTACTGCATTCTGCACCACCATGGCTCATTCACGACATCCAGTATTCCCACCTGAACAGATGAGACTTACATTTTGAAACGGTCATAAGATGAAAAGACTTACCAAAGTAGACTGGCTTTCCACAAATGGGACAGTAGGAAAGCATTGTCTGCCTTCCTTTAGGCACACTCTCCAACAACGCTTCTTGAATAAACAGACTTTTGTTCACATGAACAGACAGGAAAAGCAGGGTTGGGTGAGCAGGGTGGTGCTACATTCCGCTTTTTCAGATAGGATGTTGTGGTCACTGGTAAATGTTGTGTAGTGGCAGCGTGGTATGGAAGGAAGGTATCAAGTATTTCTTATTTTAAAGCATGATTTTGTAATCTCTCTAAGTTCTGATCTGGCAATCTTGGGCCTTTCTCCCTCTGCTTATTTGTTGTTTATTTATTTTCTTTTATCCCTTTATTTTAAATGGTATGTTATTGTTTATTAGCATCCTACTTCCTGAAGGAAATATATGTGGGATCTGAAACAAAACAAACAGACAAAACCTGAAGATAACTTTCTTAAAGCAAAATAATTTAAAAAGTTAAAATATGACAATTAAAAACCCAGTTGTTTTAAAAACACTACTGCATTCCAAAATGAATTTTGCTATCAATTCCTCCTACCCATCCTTTGCCATTTTTTGATGATACTGATCACATAATTATGTCTTTTTAGGGGCCTTGCTGGGGGAAGGAGTGTTTTAAAAAATCAAGATTACCACAACTATCCAATTGAAGTTGCACTCCTTTTTAGGTGCATCATGTGTAACGTCACACATTAAAAAGGAGTGATGTTTTGATCATGGGATCATGGCTGCCATCTGGACTTGTTTTTAACCTATCTATCCACATACTCCTCCACCCTGCAAACGTTCCTTTTCTTTTTCTTCATCTCCTTTCATTCTAGTTTCTTCTAAAACAAGTTCCCTTAAGCTCTGTTCCAACAAGACAGAATCTAAGGCAGTACAAGAGAGCAAGAAACAAGGCTTCAGCCTCTGTCAGTAAAATTTTACAAATAGTGTGACCTATCATGACCTAGTTCTGGTTTCTTTGAAGCCACCTTGTGTTGTGTGTCATGGTGCAGCTTAGGCAAACATTCTCAGGGGCCAGGGTGGCATAGCGATTAGAATGCAGTATTGCAGGCTGACTCTGCCCATTGCCAGGAGTTCAATCCTGATGAGCGCCAAGTTAACTAAGCCTTTCATCCTTTTGAGGTTGGTAAAATGAGGAGCCAGATTGTTAGGGACAATATGATGATGTTGTAAACTGCCCAGAGAGATCTTGACAGACTTGAACAATCAGCCCTATCCAACAAAATGAAATTTGATGTGGAGAAAAGCAAGGTTTTATACCTGGGCAGAAAAAAACCAAATCTACAAGTATAGATTAGGCAAAACTTGGCTCCAAAACAGTAACTGTGAAAGGGGCCTTGGAGTCCTATTGGACAATCTCTTAAACATGAGTCAGCAGAGTGCAGCAGCAGCCCAAAAAAGCTAATTCAATCCTTGGTTGCATAACCAGAGGCATAGAATCAAAATCACGTGAAGTATTAGTACCGCTTTATAAAGCCTTGGTAAGACCACACCTGGGATACTGCATCCAGTTTTGGTCACCACATTACAAAAAAGATGTTGAAACTTTGGAAAAAGTGCAAAGAAAGACAACTAAGATAATTAAAGGCCTGGAGTCTAAAACATATGAAAAACAGTTGGAGGATTTGAGTTTGGCTAGTCTGGAGAAAAGAAGGACTAGGGAGGATATGATAGCATTATTCCAGTATTTGAGAGGCTGCCATAAGGAAGAGGAGATCAATTTATTTTCCAAAGCACCAGAAGGCCAGACAACAAAAAATGGATAGAAACTAATCAAAGAGAGAAGCAACCTGGAATTGAGGAGAAACCTTCTAACAGGGAGGACAATGGAACAGCTTGCCTTCAGACATTATGGGTCCTTCATCACTGGAGGTTTTTAAGAAGAGACTGGACAGTCACTTGTCTGAAATGGTATAGGATCTCTTGTTTGAGCAGGGGACTGGACTAGAAGACCTCCAAGGTCCCTTCCAGCTCTATTCTGATTCTGAGAGTGCTGTAAAGCACTGTGGAGTGGGTATCTAAGTCTAAGTGCTATTGCTAATCTTCTAGACTAGAAGTGCCCAACTTTGGCAACTGGTTGCCTGGGGAATTCTGGAACTTGAAATCCAGAAGTCTTAAAGATGCCAAGGTTGGTTACCTGTGGTCTAGACTACGGTAGGCAACTTCTACTCTATGCAGCTTCCAAATTCTCTGGAAGATGTTAACAAAATGCAGTGGGTTCCCATTCTTTCTTATTTTTATCACCTCTCTCCTATTTATGGGAGTATCTATTGGAAATCTGCTTTATTTTAAGCTCTCAGTATGAAGAACCTAATGTTGGGAAAGATTGAAGGCAGTAGAAGAAGGGGATGACAGAGAATGAGGTGGCTGGATGGAGTCCCTGAAGCAGTAGGCGTAAGCTCAAATGGACTCCAGAAGATGGTAGAGGACAGGAAGGCCTGGAGGAACGTTGTCCATGGGGTCGCGATGGGTCAAACACGACTTCACAATGAACAATGACAAATGCCTGATATACAGTTGGACTAGAAGATCTCCGAGGTCCCTTCCAACTCTGTGTAAGGCATCCAGAAAGTATCCATGATATCAATCACTCCGAGACATTTTCTCTTCCATTGATTTATTTAGGAACAGATCTGGCATGTCAAAGGCATTTCCCAAAATGAAAATTTTTCGCGTGTTACACAGAATCCACCTTCTCTCCTCCCTTCTCTCCTCCCACTTCTACATTTCATAAATCACGAGAACCAATTAACTGCCACTGGAATTTCCTAATACACCATACAGAATAACCTTGAACTTTTCAACTCCTCCAACTCTCTTTAAAAAAAATGTGGCAGCTGAATTTCAAAGCTGACACTCTGATTATGTTCTATGTGTGTTGCCTCCTGATGTTCTATATCAAAAAGACATAAGGTCACATTGTCACTGACCTAAACTCTCACCTGAATCACACGTCCATTCATTACTCCATTCTTGAGTAGTGATGGCTGCAATGTTCCCCTGTCAACATCACCTAAAGCCTATGTATTTACAAGTTTAGCCCCTGCTAAGAGCCAATGAAATATCCTCCTTTATACCTCCATTATTGAATGGTGATGTTTGTAATGGTCCCCTATCAACATCACCTAAAGTTGATGTATTTACAAATTTAGCCACTGTTAAGAGCCAATGAAATATCTTCCTTCAGCAGTGCATCTTTCTCTACCCCCTAAGTTACCCTTGTAGCTGAAAGAGAACCCCTGTGGAACCTTTCCCTATCTTTGGAGGGTATGGAACCTGGGAGGGTGATTGCAGAGTCTCTTTCCAATGCATAATTGTCCTTTTTTTTTTTTAATGTATGGAGGGTTTCTAAGTTAGCATAAAATGTATCAAACATTAAGGGAGACCACTTAAAGCCTTTCTTCCTTGCTGATTTTAGTTTTTTTTTTTAGTTTACTTTATTGTCATTGCACCTCGTACAACGAAATCAAACACCATCTTCAGTGCACATCATGACCATGACCATGAAAATAAACACAAACACACATCCTTCACCCTCCACACATTGAACAGGAAACCCCCGACA
The DNA here is from genome assembly GCA_023653725.1 of Bungarus multicinctus. NCBI lineage: Eukaryota > Metazoa > Chordata > Lepidosauria > Squamata > Elapidae > Bungarus > Bungarus multicinctus. Next base: position 180,510,129 of record CM042834.1, read on the forward strand.
CTGCACCAACACTATACAGCAGAATTCAAAAGAGCTACTGCCCTGGGATACCAGAGCAGCCTGACAACCTAGATTTCATCCCCTGGGCCTGCAGGGGAAGGATACTGTAAAATCTCCAGTCAGAGGTGATATCTGCCAGTTCTCTGAACTACTCAAAATTTCAGCTACCGGTTCTCCAGAACTGGTCAGAACCTGCTGAATACCACCTCTGGTTGCAATACTATCTGTATTCCTCTTGATCAGTAGTCCACTGTAGACATTTTAATTGTAAGTGGGAACCGGGCAAAGGGTAAAACTGACCAATGGGATTTTGCTACCCTGCAAGGAGCCAATAAGACTCCCAAACGTAGTCCTGAGATTTGCATATGCTGCAACGAGAACAAAGCAGCTGGCTCCAAAGCTAATGAACCGTAGTTAATGACAATCTGTTTGCTCTCTGAGAATATAGCTGAAGTCAAACTGAACTTGCCACTTAACTGATTTCTTTTTTTCTTCTTCCCTTGGTCTTGGCCAAACATTTATTTTTTTCCAGATATAAAAGGCTGCTCTAAAAAAGCAAAAGGAGATCAGTTGACCAATTGCCTCCTCTAATGTGATGGGACAGGGCAGCAAAACTATCAAGTGCAGGAAATTAGAAGTCAAGGCGGTTCAAATGAATACAGGTTTATTGCATGCTGTCGCTCTCTACAAGAATCTGAACTACCAACACTCAAAGCAAATTGGTGGTAGAGAAAAGTCAACGGATTTCAAAGTGGGCTGGACTTAGAACTCTTGTGGGCATGAAGGAATTTGAGACTGATGGCATGCTTGACTCCTCCCTCAGGCTCAGCCTGGTCATTTCTTACAAAAACTACAAACCTAAGGGCTTGATTAACCCTTGCTCTCCTGCCAGCATGATTTTCATGACGTTAATATGAGTATTTACTCCTGTTTCCTCCATTAAGAAAAAGTTGTCTTGAAGAGGACAACAGCACATTTGAAAGGGAAAGGAAACATTTCATTCTGGTTGAAGAGGAAGTTAAATGGGCAAAGAGCCCTGAGACATGATTTAGCTTCTCCTCTCCCATAGTTTTTGGGAAGGGTTGATCACAGATTAATTGGTCCTCTTTATTCTGTTATATATGTTGCTGTATAATTTCCTATTCTGTCATATTTAGGCAAATCTCTTGTTTCACTTGGGCCAGTTGAAGGAGTAACATGACCCCGATTTCATTCAATTGTTTATAATCTGTAAAAAAAAAATTACCTTCTGCTTTGTTTTTTTCTTTTTGATTCTTTCTCATTTCTTATAAAGTATGTGTAATAATATCTGGGGGTATACTCAGAAATACCTTTCTGTTGATATCCTCACTAATCTCTTACTTTAGTTTTTGATTGATAGAAGTGGGTCTTCCAAATGTTACCTCTACATTAAGCGTTTGCTCACCCACTTTAGCAGATATCAAACAGATTGATGTGAAATTGCTGGGCCATAGGAACATTTCCCACTTTATGCAAAGGCAGTTTTTGATTTGTCACTGAGTATATAGTTTCTTTAAAATCATCACTCAATTATAGCTTTTTTGAAGGATACCTGGTGTTTTTCAGAGATTTTTTTTTTCATGCAAACTAACAGTCTCTCTAATTCTAGCAGGGTATTGTAATGCCCCGTCCCCCAATTAATAATCCTACTAAGTTCGTGGACAACAAATCCTAGTTTCTTTCTTCTAGAACTGACCATCTTAGCACCTTTGAAATGTCACAACCAAAAAAAGAAACTAAGGGATGATGCCTGCTAGATATAGTCCAGCATTCTGGGATACAATGTAGGAATAGGCAATCACCTTGAAGGACAGGAAGAAGAGTCAATGGTTAGATGAGCAACCATTGAGGAAACATCTCAGACAAGTCCCTCCCTAGTTCACATGAAAATAAGAGGGAGAGGGGAAAGTCCATTTACACTTGCAAGATTCTGTTACTACAACTGTTTCAATAAAACTACATAACTGTCGGGTCCAATTCAAGAACGACATAAAACAATCCAGCCAAAGTTCAGTTCTTTATTTGCTCACATAGACAGAATCTTGCCAGACTAAACCCATACTTCTCTAAACCTAACCTAACCTATACTCTGGGAGATTCTAGGGAGTGGGCATCCCAAATCTCTTCCTCTTTCTCTGATCCAGCTGATTGTTTCATCTCTTGTTTTGCCTCCTTCCTTGGAATATGCTGTCTCCTTCCTGGAAAACTGCTATTTCTTTGCAGTCCATTACTCCGTTCTTGACTTGGATGGCATCGTTTCTTAGTCTGGTCTGCCTTGTAGAGTTGAAACACAGCATCCAACCTTTGCTACTCACATTCCCAGGAACTGTGTCTCCCAGATACACCCTGCTTTAACACTGCATGTAATCTATGGCTATTATGCTCTCTGTTCTCTTATAATGTTGGGTTCTTGCTTTTCCTTTCCTTTCTTTTTTCCTATAAAAAAAATATTCCAAAACTGAGCAGAAACAGTGTTATGCAGCTGGTTCTTCCAGAACTCAACCAGGCAGAAGGCCTCTGCCTCTGTGGCACATCTAGCTCTGAGTAGAGCGAGGCCAAGTCAGACCCCTGTGGGCTGGAGATCAAAGAGGAAGGTGACATTTTAGCAGGTAAATATTTTGCCAGGGAAGAAACGCTGAATATACATGGGCTGCCCCTAGCTTGTACCCTCCTGGGAGTTTGGCTTGATTGATGTATGCAGCTGAGCAGAAAAGGCTAATAGCCTATTGCTTCACAATTTATGGTTGCCTAGAAACCTGCCCTTTGTTGTTTTTCCTTCCTGGCAATGCTCAGCTCTAGGACTCTTGAGCAGTCCACTGGATGCATGGCTGAGGGACAACCTGACAGCCTCTGAAGTGGCTTTCTTTATTTCTGCTGCCCTCGGTTTCAGCAGCTCCGGTCTCTTGAGCAGAGGTGAAACTGGACATTTGGAATATTGTTAAATATTTGCTTCAGCTGCTCCAGTGGAATATAAGGCATCTCTCTCCACTTTGCTCCCTCCTCTTGTAAACTAAGTACCTCCTATATTAATTTTAGATGAGAGAGGTTAAGGATGTTACATTCACTTCCCTCTCAAACACCACCTCACTACATAATTCAATTGGGCTCAAATCAGAGGCCTCTCAGGAGGATGCAACTTTTGTATTGAATTTTGAAGACATGTCAATTTCTGCCAAAGTAGAATAGGCATTAGGGTGTGTTGAATTTTTCAACTTCCAATTTCCAAACATTAGGGGTGCTCAAATTTTGTGACATGCCTTGGGGATTGTAAAGATATTTTAGTTACTTGAATATAGTTTAGAGGTGCTTGGTAAGTAACTACATAAATATCATAACTTTTTAAGGTATTTGTTTATAGATAGATAGATAGATAGATAGATAGATAGATAGATAGATAGATTGTTGAATTAACTAACAAACAATATATATATATATATATATATATATATATATATATATATATATATATATATATATATATATATATATATATATATATATATATATATATATTGTTGGACTAACTATTTGTACTCTGCTGGGAAGGTCTTATATATATTTCAAATGAATTAACCTTGCATTGGTGAACAACATAATCATACTGCATTCTCTTTTACTCCCTCATGTCAATATTTTCTTCCATAAAATAGCATAGATATTGCAGACTGAGAAGCATACTGGGGAAAAGATTTATAAAAGACCTTCCCAGCAGAGTAAGTCCATAGTTAGTCCAACAATACAGGAAGAGTCTTCTAGTTTCTTTTCCCAGATCCACTCCGTGCCTTGTTTGATTCTTTGCTTAAGGGGATTTCTAAGTACCCAAAACTAAGGAATGAATAAGCTGTCCACCTTCTCCTCCAAGGTGAGCTTGCATGTTTCTAAAATAAATACTTAAATAAGGAATCTGCACCTATTCAGAAAAACCAATTAACAGCTGATTGAGGCTAGATTAGAGCCCAAGATGTTATAAGTCATTGCTGCAAGTTCTTGTAGTCAAGTTGAAACTTTGCATAAGCCAAGCCCCAAATCTTCATCCATCTTTCCTTGACCTATAATAATTGTTTAAAAACACTTGATTTATTTAAACAAATATCTAAACCAAAAACATGGATTGACAATGCTGAATTGCTGAATTAATTGGAGTAGCCAACACAACAAGAAAAAAGTGAAATCCTACCTTTGTGTGTTCTCTGCTGATGACCACAGTTGAAGTTTCTTCCCAATTATCTAGAGCAGAAGGCACAGTGTGACAGTAGGTGGGCTTTCCCCCACTCACTGGAGGAAAGGTTGATTGTGCTCAGGTGTGGATTATAAGGAAGATAACTTGGCATTGTATTTCTAGATACCACCAGAACATAACATTCTGAAATTTTAAATAATAACAAAAATGAGCTTTGAAGTTCCTACATGAGACACCATCTTAATACCTTCCATTTCACCTTTTGAACTACATCACCCACCTATATCAGTTCTGCAAACTTCAAACTTACAACCTTGGTGGGATCTTTATTCCTTTTGGTACCCTCCCACTTCAAACAAATTAACCTTGCATTGGTAAACATCATAATCATACTGCATTCCCTTTTACTCCCTCATGTTAATATTTTCTTCCATAAAATAGCATAGATGTTGCAGACTGAGAAGCATACTGGGGAAAAGATTGTGGTAGATGACTAAAGCTTTGCCAGTTATTTGAAGGGCCCACCTGTTGTTCTATTGAAAAATAAAACTAAAGAAAAAGAATTTCTTTCCCAAAGCTCATGGGCTCCAGTGCCAATTTAACCATGCTGTGGTTAATATCAGACTGCACAAAAAGAATAGAAAATCCTGTGCAATAAATTTATTATGACACGAGCAATTGAAAATAAACACCCATTTATTCAGACTGATCTCATGAAATAGGTCCCTTGGTTGATAATTGAAGTCTTGTTTAAAAAGACATACTTTCAAGTTAGCAAATTATTAACTCCATTCATTGACTTGATTCAGTTTCATCTGAGACATAGGTAAAAAGATACTTTAATCTCTCTTTGCCAATATAAAAGACAAAGTCATCCTTTATGCCCAAACACAGCTCTGTAGGCAAGATGCATATGGAAAGAACTGTGCCAAGCATCCTTCTACAGCAAGTTTCCAAATTAAAAAGAAAAACGTTGAGGCAAACAATAGGCTGCTCCTGGGAAGCTCACCATGGCTATTGTGAGCATTAGTTAACTCGATTCCTGCAAGGGGTGCTGTTCTAAACTTTCTTTTTCCTTCCATGATAAACGAGCAAATAATACTCCTATGCCTACAGCTACCAACATTCTCAAATCTCCCCCATTCTGTTGAAGTGTACAAGATTCTGAATCAGGGGGTCTTCAAACTTGACAGCTTTAAGATTTGTGGACTTCAACTCCCAGAATTCCTCCTCCAGCCATGTTAGCTCAGGAATTCTGGGAGTTGTAAGTCCACAAGTCTTAAATTTGCCAAGTTTGAAGACCTTTGTTCTAAATGTTCACCAACTCTCTGCAAAAGTTCTCAATATTTTCGTGTCTATATGGCTTTGCATACAAGCTGCTGAGAACATTTGGCAGGAAGGTCTCAAAGTCGAAACCACAGCATTTGGTGCAAGACAATGTCCTTGGATAATCAGATTTGTTCTTAAGGTAGACTTATGGAAGTTCTCATTCAACCTAATGTGTGTGGATCTTTAAGATGCCATAGAGCTGGTGCTTATTAAAAACCATGTTTGTAGAAGAGTCCATTCATTTCAGCGTAGTCTACGGCAGCTCCTTAGTGTAACTCCTCACTCTTCATTGGCTGAGAATGTGTATTTGTCCACTAATGTCAGTCATGAGTGCCTATTAGTTATATCTGCAGGTGTATCTGGCAAGAGTTTAGTGCTGTGATGGTGAACCTATAGTAGGTGTGCCACAGGTGGCATGCAGAGCCATTTGTGCCGGCATGCGAGCTGCAGGCAAACTTACTTCACTGCACATAGCTGGTTTTCAGCTGGTTTGAGGCCTTTTTCGGCCTTCCAGAGGCTTGAGGAAAGCCTCTGCAGGCTTTTCAGGATGAATAATAGGCCAGTTTCATAACTTCCTGTATTTCCAGAAATACCGGAAGTGACAAAACAGGCCTATTATTCATCCTGAAAAGCCTGCAGAGGCTTTCCTCAAGCCTCTGGAAGGCTGAAAAAGGCCTCAAACTGGTCAAAAATCAGCTATGAGGTGCAGTGCAGGTAAGAGGGTTGCGGGGGGATTGCGCACGTATGCGCAGGGGTGAGTGTGCATTGCCTTCTGAGTGCTGGCATGCGAGCACGCACGCACAAGCGCACACACACTTTTTGGCACAGGAGCCCAAAAAGGTTAGCCACCACTGGTTTAGTGTATAGCTAGAGAACAATGCAGGGTACTTAAATGCCCCACGAAGAAATCCAGATGACATATGAGAAAGGGAAAGAAACATAGGAAGAGAATTAACTGCAGAGGAGTGACAAGTAAAGAAGATGGTGAATCTAAACCAGCTCTAGAGGTGATGCATAAGGCAGGTCTTACCTGGGATGTTTGGAAATCCAATATAGCCAACATTCATTATTATGAATTTTATTCTATTCTTTCCATTAAAGATCCCCAAAACTGGATTTAAAATTAGAAGAAAAAAAACAAACAAATTGCAGAACACAATTATAACAATAAAAGCAGAGTGTAAAAGTGAAATCTTTTTTTCTAATAGGCCAGAAAGTAAAACCAGGCTGTAACAGTGAAGAGAAAAAAATTCCACATTTTGGGAATGTAAGAGGAATCTTTCTCAGGTGGCCCACAAAGGGACTTCTACAAGTGGTGGGATCTTGGAAAGGCCCTTCCTGCAGAGTTGAACAAAATCCTCATGTTTTTTATAGGAGAAAATCTTCTGTTCCTGCCTCGTCCATTTTAAACACAGAAAATTTTTCCAGAGTGTGCTAAGAAATAGGAGGACAAGCATAAGAAGCATGGTAAGAGAAATTGAATCCAGGGATCATGGCTATTTCCTACATTTTAGAATTATAAGCCACCCAGAGTCCCTTGGTTGATTTGGACAGCTATAGAAAAAGAAATATAAATAAAATTGTAACATCAAGGGACTTAAAAAACACGTTCATCTTGCCTACCTTAATGCAATATTTACACTATAGATCACCCAATGAGGCAGCTGAAGAACTAATAAGGTAATAAGACAGATCTGTTTTTCTATTACTTTTTTAAAATTGGGATATGGGTACCTGGGCCTTCCTCACTTCCATACCAAATGTGATGTAAGTAAGGTCGAACTTCTCCAATATAAATCAATCAAATAGTAATGAGTGTTTGCAAATCATGTCTGTAATATTTATTTTAAGGAAGTTAAGGCTACCATCATCAAATATAGAAACAACAGGACAGCACAGATTGCCAGATCTTCACGAAACTATTTTCTCACAGCATGCAGTCAAGTAAACATTCTTTTTTAACAAAAAAAAAAGGTTTGATGTTTTTTCCCCTTGTAGCAGTGATGCCACAAGACAAAGATATCCACATTGTATGCCCTGAAAAAGACTATATATATATATATATATATATATATATATATATATATATATATATATATATATATATATATCCGAAAGCACCAGCCTGAAGATGGCGAGTGAGATCTCGTCGAAATGTTGCCCAGATAGTCTCAATCTTACGCAGGAAAAAATCTGAACACACCAAGACCTATATACATGTATGTATGTATGTATGTATTGTTTTCGTAGATTTTCACGGGTACAGGTATGCAGGTCTTGGCATGTTCGGGTCTTTTCCCATGTAAGATTGAGAGAAGAGAAACACCCCCATAACATGAATAAATGGGACGATACCTCCTGCCTACCAGACATCAGGTAACTAGCCCTTATCAACAAACGAGTCCCAGCCACGAAAACCAACACCGGACCCAAAACAACACATGATGCCACCACCAATCTCCCTCACCAGACTCAAACCCAAACCCACCCCATAGATGAAAGACAACCACCATCCAGAAACCAGACCACACCTGCATAACCAGCTGCCACACACCCCGACCCCCAAACCAAGCAAACTGACACACGCCATGAACACATAGTCAGGCCTCAAACTCGGAGCCAAACCAAAACCCGGAATGTCACATCACAGCTCAGGATATCACATCACAGAACTCAGGAGGTTACACCACGAAACCTCAGGATGTTGCAACACAGCCAATGACCCAGGAGATTACAGCACAAAACCCGGGATGTCATAACAATAGAACTCAGAAAGTCATCACACAGCCCATGACCCAGGTCATTACAACCCAGGAGATTACAGCACAAGACCCAGGAGGTCAAAACAATAGAACTCAGAAGTTCATCACAGAGCCCATTACCCAGGTCGTTACAACGCAGGAGGCTGATAGACACACAGACAATACCTCAGCCACATATGTTCTTATGAAAAAGCTAGCCAATCTGTAAACATCAACTCCATCAACCAATCAAGAAATGACAACACAGCCAACCTCCCCACCAGTATGAAGCCGAAAGCACCAGCCTGAAGATAGCGAGTGGGACCTCGTCGAAATGTTGCCAACATACTTTCAATCTTACATGGGAAAAGACCCGAACATGCCAAGACCTGCATATATATCTTGGAGTTTGCTGTGTTCTGCTTGATTGGTGTTTCTAATATCTTCTGTCTGTTTTATAGTATTTTTTTTGTCTTGATTGGCTGGCAACATTGTGTTTCCTGTATTGGAGGCTTTTAGTGTGGCTTGGCTTCAGGTAAATGGATGGCTATCATTTATTAGGAAGCTAGGTTTCATCTGGGTGCCTGGCTGGGGTGTGTTTGAGCTGGAGGTTTTGGGGGGGTGGTCAGTTTGAGCCCAGGTGTTTGCTTGGCTTGTGGTGTGGAGATTTTTTTGTTTGTGAGTGCAGGCTTCCAGATAATTGACAGTCTGGTGGAGTCATCTCTTCTATTCATGCTTTCAGGTCTTTTTTCAATCTCTGTGGCTTCTCTGATAATTCTGTAGCTGGGGTTTTCTATAGTGGCTAGGGTTTTGGTACCGTTGAAGTCGATGCTATGACCTGTGCCTTTCATTTGTTGGACTAGCGAGGAAGTGTGTTCCAGCTTTTTTATTGCATTTCATCCAGGCAGGTACTTATTCTTCTATTGGTCTGTCCAATGTATGTGCGCAGGGGATCTCATATATGCTTTGGTTTTTCAGGTCAATTTTATCCTTGGGGTTTCTTAGGATGGCTGTTATTTTTCAGTCTGTTTTGAAGGCAGTCTTGATGTGATGCTTGTGTAGCAGAGGTGGTATTCAGCAGGTTCTGACCAGTTCTGGAGAACTGGTAGCGGAAATTTTGAGTAGTTCAAATACCAGCAAATACTACCTCTGACTGAAGATTTTACAATATCCTTCCCCTGCCATGTCCACTAAGCCATGCCCACAGAACCAGTAGTAAAAAAAATTGAACCCCACCACTGCTGTGTAGTATCTTACTGATTTTGTCTGTTGTACCTCTTATGTAGGGCAGGACAGCTGTTCCATAGGTCTGTTCATCTTCTAGGTCTCCATTATGTCTCAGTTTGTTTTTGTGGATCAGGCCTGTAATTTTGCCTTTGTGGAAGCCGTTGGCTGTCAGTACTTTAGTCAGGGTACATAGTTCAGTCTTTATGTGTGTCTTGTCTGTCAGGCGTTTGGATTCTGGCAATTAGTGTTTTGGCCACAGAGTTTATCTGTGCTGGGTGGTGGTGGGATTGGGCATTGAGGTAGCAGTTGGTGTGTGTTTTCTTCTGGTATATGGTGTGTCCTAGTGTGCCATCTTTTTTTTGTAGATTAGTACATCTAGGAATGGTAGTTGTTTGTTTCCATTTCCATAGTGAATTTGATATTGGGGTGTGTGTGCTGTTTAGGTGTGTTAGGAAATTGTTTAGGTGTGTTAGGAAATGTGTCATCGATGCATCTTAACCATAGGGTTTGTGGGTGGCATTAGCTAGGGCTCTGGATTCAAATTCTTCCATGAACAGGTTTGCAATAACGGGTGACAGTGGTGATCCCATAGGGGCTCCTTCAATTTGCTTGTATCTTTGTCCTTTGTATATGAAATATGGGTTGGTTAAGCAGTGTTCTGGAACACACTTCCTCACTAGTCCAACACATGAAAGCCACAAGTTATAGCACCAACCTCAATGGCACCAAAACCCTAGATACTATAGAAAATCCCAGCTACAGAATTATCAGAGAAGCCATAGAGATTGAAAAAGACCTGAAAGCATGAATAGAAGAGATGACTCCACCAGACTGTCAATTATCTGGAAGCCTGCACTCACAAACAAAAATATCTCCACACCACAAGCCAAGCAAACACCTGGGCTCAAACAGACCCCCCACCCGATACCTCCAGCTCAAACACACCCCAGCCAGGCACCCAGATGAATCCTAGCTTCCTAATAAATGATAACCATCCGTTTACCCGAAGCCAAGCTGCACTAAAAGCCTCCAATACAGGAAACACAATGTTGCCAGTCAATCAAGACAAAAAAAATGCTACAAAACAGACGGAAGACCTTAGAAAAACCAATCAAGCAGAACACAGCAAACTCCAAGACCAAGAAATACAGACCAAGACTCCCAACCAATCAAGATGAAGAAAAAACCTTTCTAACACAGCAGTAGGCTAGCACCAAATTTAAAACAGAAGCGGCTGTGAAAGCCTGACTCACAGACGAACACAATACACAAGCCTGATGATGGCAGATGAGATTCTGCTGAAACATCACTACAACTTTAAAAGCACAACTATAATGCCGTGGGAAAATACCTGAACAAAGCTGAATACCATACATATAAATACCCGCGAAAACTTAAGAATATATATATGTATGTATGTATGTATGTATATATGTATGTATGCATGTATATATATGTATATATATATATATGTTTTCGGAGGTTTTCATGGGTATTTGTATGTGGATCTTTGGTTCTTCGGGTTTTCTCCCGCGTAGAATTGGAAATATCTAGGCGACGTTTCGATGAAGTCTCATTCATCATCTTCAGGCTTGTGTCTTCGGCCTTGTGCTTCTCAGAGTATTCATTACTCTGAGAAGCACAAGGCCGAAGACACAAGCCTGAAGATGATGAATGAGACTTCATCGAAACATCGCCTAGATATTTCCAATTCTATGCGGGAGAAAACCCGAAGAACCAAAGAGATATATATATATATTTAAAATTTAAATATATATTTAAATTTATATATATATTTAAAATTATCAGCTTAAAAACCTTACACACATGTAAAGAAAAGACAACGAAACAAATAGCTTTCTGTCGGTATGGTCTCTGGTGATGAGCCGAAAGACAGAAAAGAAAGCAGTATGCTTTCTCCCTTAATTGGGGCTTAACAGGGTGTTGTAACACAAAGTATATACTTATTCCCCTGCCTCTGCTGAACAGGATAGAGCCAGGTGGTGTAGTGGCAATTACAACTGCCTCACATGTAATACTTCCCTGGTTCGAATCCCAGTAAGGGTATGGCTAGCTGAAGAGAGCTAACTAGCTCGAAATAGATCTATACTAGTCTCTCTTATTTATTATTTAAAATTATCAGCTTAAAAACCTTACACACATGTAAAGAAAAGACAACGAAACAAATAGCTTTCTGTCGGTATGGTCTCTGGTGATGAGCCGAAAGACAGAAAGCAGTATGCTTTCTCCCTTAATTGGGGCTTAACAGGGTGTTGTAACACAAAGTATATATATATATATATATAAATATATATATATATATTTGTTTTTGGAGGTTTTTGCGGGTATTTGTATGTGGATCTTTGGTTCTTCGGGTTTTCTCCCGCGTAGAATTGGAAATATCTAGGCGACGTTTCGATGAAGTCTCATTCATCATCTTCAGGCTTGTGTCTTCAGCCTTATGCTTCTCAGAGTAATGTGAGCTTGCAGCTGCTTCTTCCTTTTAACTACTAGTGGGGGTGTGACTTGATTGGGTGGGGGCTTGGCTGTCTTATGCTTCTCCATGGAGAACATAATGAACAATGTTTCACTCACCATAGTGTATGGGCTCACACATATTAAATCAAACTCTGTTGTGAATTCAACTTCTGAATCAAATCATTTGTCCAATTGGTTCATTCATAAGTCCTGTGTGGCTTAACATATGTTAGTCTCTGGATAAATTGATGGTGAGAAATCTAGATAATGGTATTTAAATATTTAGATCCATAGCTCCAATATTTCTAATTACATATTTAATGATCCTTACAATAGGATCAAACAATAGGAGTTTGATTTAATATATGTGAGCCTAGATACTCTGGTGAGTAAAACATTGTTCATTATGATCTCCATGGAGGAGAGATCCTCAAAGGATGAAAACTGACTAGTATTTTGAGCACATTATCCTCCTAATTGAAAGGTGTGGTGGCTCAGTGGCTGAAAAGATGCCAAAGAAAGTCTATGTACTACAGAGGTTTGAGTCTGACTATCTTATGAAGGAGTGAGCTCTCCTCTCTCACCTCAGCTCCTACCAACCCAGCAATTGTAATGTAAATACAAGTAGATAAATAGGTACCACATATTTACAATGTAAATGCAAGTAAATAAATAGATACTGCTGTTGTGGGATGTGGTTCCATGCTTCACTATGCATTCTGGGCTGCAGCATGATGTCATTCTGGCCATAGAACCACAGAAACATCTTTGAACAGCCCTGGTTCAATGGCTTAAAGAAATGAAGATGAGCATCCTAAAGTCTATTATGACTAGAAGAGTAAAACCTGCAGGGATCCCTTTACTTCCTTCTAATAGATATGTTTTACAATAAGTAAACCATTTGGGTTCTATAGACATTTCGTATTTTTACTTTTTTTGATTCAAATACCAGTTTTTGAGGCTGGGGCAGATTAATTCTATTCTCAAAAGCCAGCTTTTTGGTTCCCAGTGTAACAAGAATGAACTTAAAATGATACCGGTAGTTCTCCACTTACAGCCATTTATTTAGCACTTGTTTGAAGTTACAACAACACTGAAGCAAGTGACCCATCCTTGCTCCTACAACTGTTGCAAACATTTTCACAATCACACAATCAAAATTCAGCCAGTGTTCTGATCCAAACCCTTTTCCAATAAAACAAACATGAACCAAAGGGAACAGAAACTTTTTAATGATTCTTACGAATCCCCAGTTAAAAGGCTGCTGCAAACTAATTGATAAGCACAAGCCTTGCCAAAACTATGCGAGGCTGGCAAGAATAACAGATAAGGTTACCTAGAGATATTTTACAACACAAGAGTCTTCAAATATCAACTTAAGATACTGCAATACATGAGGCTCGAGTTTCAAAACGTCTTTGCTTCCTGCAAAGAACATTCTCTTCACAGATGGCTTTTATCTTCTTGAAGGAGGGGCCATTACCTTGCAGCCTTACTCCCAAGTCGCCTGTGCTGCTGCAGCTGCTCTTTCCTGCGAGCAGCCCTGCGCGCACATGCACCTGGCACAGGCTCCTCGGGAACCTCCTCATTGCTGCTGCCAGCTCCCACAATCTCTGAAGGCAGCAGTCCATTCCCTAATGGTCCTGGCCCCTCATCTGACTCCTCGCTCTCCTCAGCCATCCGCATCTGCTACCAGCTAACCACAACAGTCAGCAAGTATTTACGACAGTTGAAGCCTACCAGGTTCATAGGATCACCGTTTGTGATCCTCCCCGTTGGCTTCCGATGAGCAATGGGAAAAGCCTGATTTACTTCATGGCTGCATGATTTCATTTAACAACTGCATTGATCTGCTTAACCACTCTGGCCCCCAAAAAAAGTTTCAGAATTGAGTGTGACTCATTTAACAATCACCTTATTTAGCAATGGAAATTCTGGTCCCAGTTGTGAGTGTAAGTCAAGAACTATCTGTATCCAAACATTTCTTCCATGGAGTGTAAACAAGGAAGATGTATCAAAGGTTGTAAGTAGGACCATGTGTTGTTTCATTTCCCTGTTAGTTATACGGTAGCAATATATGAAACTGATAATAAATCTCTCATAATTGGTGTTATATTTTTTCCAAGGACATTTCTGGTTGCCTTCATTAAATATGAATGTGTTGCATAGGGCACACGAATAACCCCAGTTCCTTTCCTGGCAACAGCAAACTACAAAAAGACCAATTGGTATCTATTTAGAATATAACCCCCTGGAATTGTTGGTACGGGTTACTGTTATTTGATTCTTATTTCTCGCGAGTCATAAACAGTTTATTGAATAAATAATCAAGCACAATTGCAAATTAATCACTCCCGGTTTGTTTAGTAAATACAAAGCTGCCCAGATTGCTATTGAATTATTGCAAATGTTCCTTTAAGATAATATTTAAACTGTGAGAATTGCCTTATTGGAACAGACCAATATCTATCTAATCATGCCTCTGTAAAGAATTTACAAATAGATTTTGAGTATTAACGAGTCAAGGGATTCTCCTTCTCATAAGAAACTTGATTTTTACAGCTAAGGAGGTTTGTTGGTATGATGCAATATCCCATGAATACTGTACTTGAGTTTTTGCATTTGGAGCTATTGGTTATTTTCTTTCAGGACATTGAATTTGGTCCAGCAGAATACTATTTTTTAAAAAAAGAAATAAAAGAGGAAACTAATATTACTGAGTTATTGTGAATCACTAAAATGATCACCACTCACAATGTTAATGAAAATAGACTGCTTTCAGTTTGAGCAACAGAATTAAATTCTGCTGCCCCTTTTGTGCCCACAAGCACTAAAGCCTTTTGTCATTAAATCATTTTTTTCCCCACAGAGAAACATAATGCACAGAATTCAAGGCCTCCATTCCTGTTGGGTCTCTCTCATTCAAGACTCTTTCAAGAGTGACAAAATACAATCTGTGTTTGCTAACAGTTTAGCCAGTCCCTCCATTTCTAAAATGAGAAATGGAACAGAAACCATTGTGATGGAGGTAGGAAGCATACAAAGGAACACTGTTCAAATAACTTAGGCTTGTTGCACAGATGCCAATAATTAGTTTATCATTTTTTTTGTTCCTTTTCATCATGGGAGAAAACACAACATCCACAATATTTCACTGAAAAAAACCTAGCCTGATGTTGTGTTGAAAAATCAGATCATTGTGGAACGAAATCTGAATACCTCCAATGGAAATGACTGAGAGATCGTTTTCATTTTATTCCCTTGCAATTCTCTTCCCTTGGTTATTTTGATCCACATTCCCTAAACTAATGCTCTCAATACATGTTATTGGCTGGAAATAAAAGGAATCATAGCACTATGCTTCTGATTGGGAAAGTGAGTTAAATTGTAAGTTCTTCAGTGGTTGAAATTGTCTTCTATTTTTCTCCTCATAAATATTTATAAAATTTCATAGACCAAAATAATTCATTTTATTGAAGCCAAATCATTTCCATACATCTTCTTAAAAACTGGTCAGGGACAAGTGGTCAACACACCCTGCGGCAGATGGAAACCTCCAGTATTTTTCAAAGGTCAATCAGGAACAATCCTTGCCCCCAATACTGAAGACAATCCAAATTTATCTGACAACTTCCCTGCCTGTAGGAGATCCCAGTTCAATCTTGCCTGTGTTCTGGAATTACTTTCTACACAACAAGCAGAGGTGGTATTCAGCAGGTTCTGATCAGGTCTGGAGAACCGGTAGTGGAAATTTTGAGTAGTTCAAAGAACCGGCAAATACTGCCTCTGACTGGCCCCGCCCCATCTATTTTCTGCCTCCGGAGTCCCAGCTGATTGGCTGGGTCTTTTTTTGTTGCCCTGCACAGGAGAACAGAGCTGGAAAGCAGGTTAGTGGGGTGGGGAGGGAAGGGGATTTTGCAGTAACCTTCCCCTGCCACACCCACCAAGCCACGCCATGCCCACCAAGCCACGCCCACAGAACAGGTAGTAAAAAATTTTGAATCCCACCACTGACAACAAGCATCTAGGATCAGAATCCAAATTACATCTCAGAAATACAATTTTAAGTGTGTTAGTGGCCAAAATAATGCTGATGGGTAACTACTTGCATGATTTGAATCTTAGAAGAGGGTAACAACAGCCAGTTGCTCCCCTATCATGCTACTCTCTCAATTAATTGAACTATATCCTTTATTTTTTAAACAAAATATCAACACCTTGCCTTTCATGGATGGAAAACAAAATTGCACAAAAGCTGTGCTCAGGATATGTTCCATACGGACTCCATTAGTTTCAGTGTCACTTAGCTTCAGTTTGGTTGAAGACTTCAAAGGTCCCTTCCAAATCAGTTATTCTGTTCTGATCAAGTGTAGAGCCAAGAGTGCAAATTTTAGGATCTTGAGTGCTTAAGAGCAACTTCCGTGGCTGCACAGCAGCATACAGAGAGAGGGAGGGAGGGAGAGAGAAAGAAAGAGAGGGAGAGGGAGAGAGAAAGCAAATAGAAACATACCCTCCATTTTCACTGTGCAAGAATGAAAGGCTTTAGGTAACTCTTATGATACTCTAGCTACCAGAAGTTGGCTATTGAACTATTGTGTGCATGCATCCATTATTTGGAGAAGAGGGGGTGGAGTAAATAGATTCAATGGGTGAGTATAATCATTGAGATCATAGTAGGCATGTAAGAGAAGAGTAATTCATTCCTGCTCTCCTTTGATCCACATGAAAATAGTTCTCTGGAGAAAATAGTTTGCACAGTGATAGACTTCCCCATTGGGGTTCCAAATTTACTTCCAACAGTGAGTAGCATCTGCAGAGATACAAAATGCAGAGGGTTGAATTTTTCACTCTATATTTATGAGAGTCCATTTAAGGGATGGTATGTGCAAACATTACAAATGCAGATGCATTTAAAAGTCACATTGGTTTCAAGCAGCTAATGAAAATTATCACACATAGACAAATCACTTATTTGGGGTCTGGAGACAGATAGACTGGGGGCCTCACACTCATATTGGTAGCATGTTATGAAAAAAATTGATTGCTCAACACATGTTGGAAATCAGATTTTTAAACTCTACAGACCTCTTCTGAGGAAGAGATGTTCATTTAGGTGCATGTTTTTCAATCTTTGTTATTCTATTTGGAAAGGGTGACTCTCCAACATCTAGAAACAAGTAAAGTAATAACTAGCAGTCAGCACAGGTTTGTTAAAAACAGATCATGCCAAACCAATCTTATTACATTCTTCAACACAGTGACTAAATTAGTAGACCGGCAAAATACTCTGGACATAATATATTTAGATTTCAGCAAGGCATTCGACAAAGTAGACCACAACCTACTTCGTAGTAAGCTAGAAAAAAGTGGAATAGATAGCACCACCACTAGATGGACTCGCAACTGGCTGGCAAACGGTACTCAACGAATAGTCCTTAATGGGTCTAAGTCTACATAGAGGGAAGTAAGCAGTGGGATGTCACAAGGTTCCGTCTTAGGCCCGATACTCTTCAATATCTTCATTAACGACTTAGATGAGGGAATAGAAAGGGAACTTACCAAATTTGCAGATGATGCTAAGCTGGCAGCAATAGCTAACACCCAAGAAGATAGGCTCAAGATCCAGATGGATCTTGACAGACTAGAACACTGGGCCATATCTAATAAAATGAAATTCAATGTAGAGAAAAGTAAAGTCCTACATTTAGGCAACCAGGCTCAATAGCAGTAACTGTGAGAAGGATCTTGGAGTCTTAGTGGACAACCAGCTAAATATGAGCCAGCAGTGTGCAGCAGCCAAAAAAGCTAATGCAATCCTAAGTTGTATTAACAGAGGGATACAATCAAGATCAAGGGAAGTACTAATACCACTCTATAAAACCTTAGTAAGACCACACCTAGAGTACTGCATCCAGTTTTGGTCACCACATTATAAAAAAAAATGTTGAGACTCTAGAAAAAGTACAGAGAAGAGCAAACAGGATGATTAGGAGAGTGGAGACTAAAACATATGAAGAACAGTTACAGGAACTGGGCCTGGCTAGTCTAGTGAAGAGAAGGACCAGGGGAGACATGATAGTGGTCTTCCAATATTTGAAAGGCTGCCACAGGGAGGAAGGGGTCAAGCTATTTTCTAAAGCACCTGTAGGCCAGACAAGGAATAATGGATGGAAACTGAACAAGGAGAGATTTAACCTGGAAATAAGGAGAAACTTTCTGACAGTGAGAACAATCAACCAATGGAACTGCTTGCCCTCAGAAGTTGTGGGAGCGCCATCACTTGAGACTTTCAAGAAGAGATTGGACTGCCATTTTTTCAGAAATGGTGTAGGGTCTCCTGCTTGGTCGGGGGGTGGTGGTGGACTAGATGACCTACAAGGTTCCTTCCAACTCTGATTATCTGTTTATCTGTTAAGACCAGGCTCAAATTATCCTGCTTCAAGCACATAAGATCTAGCATTCTGGAAAAGACTCAAATGCTACAAGAGGTGGAAGGAATGAGGACAACTAGTAGTAAGGTAGATGGACTCAGTTACAATGACAATGGGTACATTGTTAAAAGACCTGATTAAAATGTTAGGGTTAGGTCATCATGGAGAAAAGCTATCTATGTAATTGCTAAGAGTCAACCCCCCAAAAACTCAATGGCACATGATCATTCAGATATCTGGCACTGGGTATTGAGTTTATTAGTTGGAAAGATTAGTTCAATAAGCACTCAGCTTAATCTGTCAATACGAATCCAAGAAAATCTGGAATTTCCCAGAACACTGTTAAATGTATTGCATTGAAACTAGAACCTAAAATATACAGTATTTCCAACAATAAAGCAGCTCCTTCTTGTATTATACTTGCCCAGGCTAGGGAATACACTTGTGCTGAATCTACAGTTTTAACCTCCATATCCAGTTTGAAGAGAACAAAAAAATATACTGCAGTGTGATATTTGACTGGAGGATTGAAAAGTGAAAGATTATGATGAAATCAATTAACAAACTGAATTTCACATCTGCTTAACCCCCTACTTAAAATTTGCACATCTATTTTAATTGCAGGGGTACCAGGGAATGCAATAGATAGGTAGATTAACTACTACTACTACTACTACTACTACTACTACTACTACTACAAAAAGAGGCTTCACCAGGATGTTTTTTTTCTTCAGAAAGAACACAAAAACACATTATTTTAATAAAATAAAAGCTGTTATTGGAGTATTTGGGTTTTTTTTGTTATTTATAACTTTTGATCCCCCATTATTTCATACATTTTATTTAAACACACACACACATACACACACACACACACACACTTTGCAGATAGAGCTACTACAATGTCAGACACAAACATATCCAAGGTCTTTAAGAGCCCATTTAGTGTAGTGTTTAAGGCACCAGGTAGAAACTGGAAGGCTGTGAGTTCTAGTCCTGCCTTAGACACAAAGCCAATCACTCTCTCTCTCTCAGTTCTAGGAAGGAGGCAATGGCAAACCACTTCTGAAATCTTGCCAAGAAAACTGCAGGGACTTGTCTAGGCAGTTGGCAAGAATCAACAATAATTTGAAAGCATTGGGGGAAAAAGTTCTAATGCTATGTTTCTTTCTCTAGCTTGCATGAATTTTATAAATCTCCTGAAGACTCCATGCAGTAATGGAGGTTGGTGCAGAGATGGGATGCTACCGGATCAGCCAGATTCTATAGAATCGGTAGCTCTGAAGAGCAGCAGACACCGAACCAGTTTGGTGTCTGCTGCTCTGTTTGGCCCTCCTGCTCACCTGGGCTCTTCGCTGTCCTTTATTTCCTGCTTTTTCAATCTCAGCTGCTTTGAGCGGCACAGCTGGGGTTGAAAAAGTGGGAAAGAAGAAGAGTTTGAAATGCGCACCCATGCACAGCATTTGTCAGCTGTCCGGGTGCGGAGGTTTTGTGGAAATGGTCTACATACGCGTGCAAAACACACTCTCACCAGGGGTGGGATTCTACCCGCCAGAGAACCGGCAAATCGCACCACTGACTGACCCCGTCCTTCCCACTCACTCCTTACCTGACATGTGCTCCATCAAACTTGCCTGCTAAGTTGCTATTTTTCCTTCCCCCCACCCCCAACTATCAGCTGTTCTGCTGTGCCAGGAGATTTAGATTAGCTGGAAAGCAGGAAATCATTGCATTTCTTGTTTTCTAGCTAATCTAAAAGCAGAGCTGAACCTTTCTTAGGATCGAAGCTTCTATTTTTTAATACAGACTCAAGTAGCTGATGGCAGATACATAGATCTCTAAGTTAATCTGTGATTCTGTGAGCAACTCAATCTGCCTACCTGCTTTGCCTGATTTGGGGTAAAAGTTGCTCTTTTTTTATAAAAAATTCAATATTTACATAAATATTTATATTTACATACAAACCATGCCCAGCCAGTCACATGACTACCAAGCCACACCTACAAATTAGGCCACATCGACAGAACCAGTTGTTAAGAAATTTGAATCCCACCCTTAGGTTGGTGTGTGAAATTTACCATCAGAATTTACCATCAATGACTGGGGGAGGGATGGTATCAGTTTGGGGAGGGCCACCCTAATACAATATAGCATTGTTAGAGATCCCACACACCCACTTCATGGTCTGTTTTTGTCACTCCCCTCTGGGAAGAGGATTTTTAGTAGGACTACCAGATTCTCTAACAGTTTTCTTCCCTATGCCATCTGTCTGGTAAACGCGCAAGATTCATTTTTCTCACCATGTACACCTATACATCCAAATTAGACTGTGCTGTTTCTCCGTGTCATATAATATATGTGGGTTTAAGCATAATTTTGTATTTATTTATTTTGCCATGTTTATGTAGTGTATACTGGAGGTGGAGACCCTCTGAGAGCTGTTATGCAACAAATTTCATTTTAATGTATGCCGATTAGTGTACATTCAAAGTAACAATAAAGTTATTCTAAGTCTAAATCTTTAAGGTCTACAAGTTCATATGAGTCCCACCAAGAGGAGAATCTGGCAATATGCTGAACCTGCTTTTCAGGTTTATCTGCAGGCATTTAACTCAAGGTTGCAATATCCCTGAGTTCAATGAGGTTTTGCCGACTCAGGTGTACAGCTGCATTTGGGAAGCCAACAGGGAGAATTTGGCTGACAGACTCTCTGCTACGGAAAAATAGAGCAAGAAGAACAGGTTGTGGGAAGCTGAGCAAGTCAAAGATGCTTATGTTTGGAGGGAACATAAACAGCCTGCACAGTTCCCCCGATAGGACCAAGAAGATAAAAAATCCATAAGAAGGTCCATGACGCCAGATTATTAGAGCCCATTGGCAATGGCAGTGAAGATCTATGAAGATCTTTAAAAGGTTAGGGAATATTCCCCAGAAGGATTTGTCCTTTTTCTCTGATTCAGATGAAATGTATACATCTAAGTCTGCTGATGCAGAGCTTGTTAATAAAGCAGTCTAATAAAGAAGAGAGAATTCTGGGCATTTTATTTGATAGAATAAATATTTTGCCTTTCTCCTACTGAATTGCCCAGAAAGAGAAAACTGTTATACCTGTACATTGAATTAATGTATATATTATATAATATTTAATTATGTCTAATTTTTTTTAAAATGAAACAAGAGAGATGGAAAGCAAAGCTATAAGATCAAGGGAAATTCATGCATGGGGGACCATCAAGAATTATGGATGATTAGCTGGTTTTGAACTGGAAAATCATGAAAGAAGTACAACTATGTCATTTTGGACTATAATCAACAAGACATAGCTAGGAAAGTATTGATACCATTCCAAGAGTTATGGATGAGGCTGCAGTTAACCAAATATGTTCAAAAATCAACAGAGTGAAACTCAGAGCTGGTTGCTTTCTATTTCACTCAATTCTTTTGCTTCTTGTGAAGTGCCAGGAGACGTCACAATTTAAGGAATTGCAGTGTGGAACAAGGACAGGTCCTGAAGAGGATGGTACTTGTTTGGTAGCGGCAATGAAGAGGCACACACGGATAGTGATTCAGTCTTTTTGTTTATTTACAGGAACACCGACTGACTCGGCGGCGCGGCAGCCCTTCTTTTAAAGGGCTCCCGCGCCTAAGCCAGCCAATGACGGGGCGAGGATCTCCCGCCGGAATGTAGACCAATGAACAGTAAGTATTTCAAATACCAATCCAGAACACCCCTCCCTCCTTGGTCCAGTCTGACCAATCAGGAGCCGCGCCTATGTTACGTAATCACGTAGATAGGCGGGGCTCCTGTGGGTCCGACTGGACCTGCGCGGCTCAGTTGCGTCGCTGCTATCGGCTGGTGCGGAAGGACCTGTTGCTCCTCTCGCCTCCGGCCCTGGAAACTTCGAGCAGGTCGAGCCGGCTGCGTCACTACCAACGGGCCTAGCTGGGCTAGTTGACGTGGCCATGCCGCTCCCTGCCCGGCCTGGATTATCGTCAGTCCTGTCAGATGTTTCAACGGGACGTTCTCCAGGATCAGGTGCGTAGCAGCGCGACCCGACCGGAGCTAGAGTTGAGGGTGTGTGTGTGTGAGTTAGGGCGTCATTGTTTGTTAGTGGGCTTTCCTTATCCTGACTGCTTGGTGGTTGCTCCCCTTCCCCCCCAGGAAAATCGCCAGGTCTGGGAAGGGTGCGAGTTCGAAGTTGGTCTATGTGTCTTTTCCAGCTTTTGCCATCAGCAGTGGTAAGCCGGTAAGAACGGGGTCTGGTTAGATGTGAGATGGTGGCTGGCACCCATAAGGGGTGCCCTACTAAGTTTTTAGCATAAACTAAATCCCCAATCCGGAATGTTCGGACTTTGGTTGAAGAATCTAGGGGTTTGTCTGTAGAGTATGTAGGGTGTAGTCTATCGAGAGGGGAACGTAGTTTTCTCCCCATAAGTAATTCAGCAGGAGTTTTGTTCGTAGTGCTACTAGGTGTAGTGTGTTGGAGAAATAATAATTTGTCGATGCGTGCTTGTATAGGGCCCTGGTCTAACTTAAGAAGGGTCTCCTTGGTAAACCGGACCATGCGTTCGGCCCGTCCATTCGCTGCCGGATGTGCCGGCGCGGTTAGGGCATGGCGTATGCCCAAACTTGCTAAGTAACTCTCAAATTCTGTAGCCGTGAATTGAGGGCCGTTGTCAGATACCAGGACGTCTGGTAATCCGTGGGTGGCAAACCAGTGACTGAGCTGTCGTATGACAGCCTCGCAAGAGGTTGATTTCATTAGGCTCACTTCTAACCAGTTGGAATAAGCGTCTACCAGAATCAAGAAGGTATGCCCCTTAGTCGGACCCGCAAAATCTATGTGGATTCTAGACCAAGGGCCCCTAGGTAGATCCCACTCAGTGGCTGGCGCCTTTGGGGGTGAGGGCCGGGATGTCTGGAAGGGCTGGCAACCCGCGACCCAGTCGGTAACATCCTTGTCTAACCCAGGCCACCATACATAACTTCTGGCTAAACTTTTCATCTTTACCACCCCGGGATGTCCCTCATGCAATAGTTTCAATATGGGATTTCGAAGTTTTAGTGGAATGACCACTCGATCCCCCCATAGTACACAACCTTTTAGTACGGAAAGTTCCATTTGTCTCTGTTTAAATGGTCTGTACTGTTCTTGTAAATCAGAGTCTGGCCATCCCTTTAAGATCCACCTACTCACGGTATGCAGTAGGTGATCGTTAGAGGTTTCGTGCGCGATGTCTGCTGCTGTCATCGGGAGGTCGGGCAGGGTTTCAATCAAAAAGGTTGAGGTGCTGGGGTTTGGTTCAGGATCAGAGTCTGGTAACGGGCAACGACTTAAAGCATCGGCGTGCGTGATGGCCGGACCCGGACGGTAAGACAAGGTGTAATTGTAAGCGGCAAGGAATTCTGACCATCTTGTCATTCTGGGTGATAAAATATGAGGAGTAGGTTTGTCTCCCGCCAGAATACCTAGTAGGGGTTTGTGGTCGGTGATGATAGAAAATGATCGGCCATACAGGTATTCATGGAAACGTTTAATACCAGAATTTATGGCTAGTGCCTCCTTGTCCAGTTGACTGTAATTTCTTTGGCTTTTGGACAAAGTTTTTGAATAGAAGGCAATCGGAGCCTCTCTGCCGTTAGGTAGAAGGTGGCTCAGGACAGCTCCGATCCCAAAAGGCGAGGCATCACAAGTTAGTAACAATGGCAAAGTCTCGTTATATTGAATTAGTACTTTTGCTGAAGTGATCATGTCTTTAATTTTGTTAAATGCTGTTTCTTCCCGATGTCCCCACTTCCACGAGGCGTCTTTGTCCAAAAGTCTATGCAAGGGTTCCGCCACCGTGGCTTTCTGGGGCAAAAAGACATGATAAAAGTTTATTAACCCTAGGAAAGCTTGTAGGTCAGCCTTGTTAGTTGGGGTGGGGGCATTTTTGATAGCACGGGTTTTTTCTGCTATTGGGTGGATGCCATTTCCATCGATTTGGTATCCCAAAAACTCTATTTTGTCCGTGATAAGGGTGCATTTGTCTTTTTTGACTTTTAACCCTGCCTCAGTAAATTTGGTAAGCACTTTCCTTAGGCGGTCTCGCAGTTGCAATTTGTGTTTAGCTGCAATCAGGACGTCATCGAAATACGGAATGACCCCTGGAATTCCTTGAAGGAGGCGTTCCATAAGAGATTGAAAAATGCCCGGTGCCACTCTAACGCCAAATTGGAGGCGATTACACTTAAAGGCACCCCGGTGTGTTACAATGGTTTGGGCTTCAGCTGTTTTTTCGTCAACGGGCAGTTGCTGGTAAGCCTGAGCCAAATCGAGTTTAGCGAAAATTGTTCCGCCTTTGATAGAATGTAACAAGTGTTGTACGACAGGCACGGGGTATGCGCTCTGTTGTAGTGCATGGTTGAGGGTCGCCTTATAGTCCCCACAAATACGAACCGACCCGTCTGCTTTTATAGGGGTCACTATAGGGGTCTCCCATTTAGCGTGGTCAACTGGTTCGAGGACCCCTTGCTTGACTAGTTTATCCAGTTGTTCTTCTATTTTTGGCTTTAAAGCAAAAGGTACCCGTCTTGCCTTTAGTCTAATTGGGGCTACCTTAGGGTCTATGTTAAAAGAAATCGGGTTACCCCGGTACTTGCCTAATTCTTCGCTGAACAGGTCCTGGAATTCTTGAATGAGATCTGCCTCCCAGTCAGCGTCTGTAATATGGTTGATACCGGTCATCCCTATTCCAAGCGGTTCGAACCATTCCAGTCCTAAAAGGCTTGGTCTGTTCCGGTCCACAATTGTTAGGGGAAGAATCTCAATGTGGTTGTTGAAGGTTACCTGGAAATGTCCAATCCCTATTACCGGAATTTTGTTTCCCTGGTAGTCTTTAAGCGTTAAGTTCTGTTTGTCTAGTTCGCTTCGCCGTATGTCTGGGATCAATTTTTTAATAGTGTCCCACGAGACCATGGAAAGGAATGATCCCGAATCCACTTCCATTTCACAATTTTTTCCTTCAATTCTTACTTGCACGTGGACTTTTTTAACGTTTTTTGTATTAGAGTGACCAATTATTACTGTTTGGTGCGTTTCTTCTTTCTTGTAAGATGACTCTTTAAACTTTCTATTTCTTCCTTCCTGGCTCCAACGGTTGTTTGTTTTCTTTTCTCTCTCTCTTGGAGAAGGACTTTCTCTCCGCCTGGGGCTGTAGCTTGATCTGGCTCTGCATACCCTTGCGATGTGCCCTTTCTTTTCACACTTTCGGCATATTGCGTCTATGAAACGGCACTCTGATCTGGGGTGGTTTCCACCACAACGGTTGCATTCAAAATCAAACCGCCTGATTGCCCGCTCTTTTTTTTCCTCTCGTGGCTTTTAGGTGGCAAACCTCGTCTTCTTCACTACTGGCCTCAGTTTCAAGATCCTCGTAGTGTGTTGAGGTTTTTCCTTGTTCGTCTTCAGTTTTGGTGGCTTCTTTGGATTTGTGATGTGCAGCTTGATTAATCTGTTTCATTCTTGCCGCCGATTTGTGAGCAGCTTCGGCTGCGGTGGCTTCTTCGATGGCCTCTGTGGCTGTTATCTTGGGTCGGTTTAGTAACTTACTCTGCAATATTGGATCTTTTAAGCCTAATACGATCCGGTCTCTCAGAGCCTCGTTGAAATCCGAGAATTCGCACTCTCCTCCTATTTCTCTTAAATCTGCCACGAAATCAGCGATAGGTTCACCTTCTTTTTGATTCCGGAGGTAAAACTCATGGCGCTTGATGAGGCAGGAGACTGTGGGAGCGTAGTGTTTTCTCAGGATCTTTTCTAGCTCGGGCCAAGTTAGCGTTTTGACATCGATTGGAAACGCTAGCGCCTTTGCCATCCGAAAAACGGCTTGGCCGCAGTGGGTTAAGAAAACCGCTCTCTTCCGATGATCCGACACTCCGCTCAGATCGCTACTCTCCAAAAACATGAGGAATCGGTCCACATACGTCTGCCATTCCTCTTTTGCCGGATTGAATTTCTCTGGCGGGGCGTTGCTTCCGGACATGATGCCGCTCGCTCTCCGCCGCTATTCACTCTCTAACCGTGTTGCCTCGATCCCACCTTCGTCGCCAGTGTTTGGTAGCGGCAATGAAGAGGCACACACGGATAGTGATTCAGTCTTTTTGTTTATTTACAGGAACACCGACTGACTCGGCGGCGCGGCAGCCCTTCTTTTAAAGGGCTCCCGCGCCTAAGCCAGCCAATGACGGGGCGAGGATCTCCCGCCGGAATGTAGACCAATGAACAGTAAGTATTTCAAATATAACCAATCCAGAACACCGGTACTGTCAATGAATACTTCAGCTTCAACCATAACAATACAAGAGCACACAATAGATACAAACTCAAGGTTAACCGCACCAAATTTGATTGCAGGAAATATGACTTCAGCAACGAAGTGATCAATGTCTGGAATACTCTACCTAACTCTGTGGTTTCTTCCCCAAGCCCCAAAAACTTTAACCTTAGACTGTCTACTATTGACCTCACCCCTTTCCTAAGAGGTCTGGGGCGTGCATAAGGGCATCAACGTGCCTACCATCCCTGTCCTATTGTTTCTTTTTTTCTTATACATATCCATTTCATGTATTCATAATTATGTTTATACTTATATCTGTTATCTTATAATCGCTTGACAAATAAATAAATAAATAAATAAAAATACTTTGACTACTGTATTGTACTTCACTTGGGTTTACCCTTAACCAAAGAGTCCAGAAGTTGCAATTGGTGCAAAAGCAACTGTTTTTCAGTTCAAGGTACAAGAATTCTTTAATACAGTACTTATACTGAAAAGTCTGCACTGGTTTACAGTTACTTCTTGGGCTTTCATTAAAGTTTTGATCCTAAATGCATAAATATGTCCATGAGGTTGCCAGGAACAGACACAAAGGTGACTTGGTTTTCCTACTCCCACCCTCAGTAGTCAAAAAATACGTAAGAACACATTCATTTCACCATTCCTAGCTTTAATATTCCATTTTAATATGAACTGGTTTTGGTTTCTGTGTTTTTCAAAATGTTACTAACAGCTTTTTGAGTACTTGCTAAATGAAGCAAAGGAATGAATGACCATTTCAGCTTCAACCACAACAACACAAGAGCACACAACAGATACAAACTCAATGTTAACCTCTCCAAATTTGATTGCAGAAAGTACGACTTTTGCAACAGAGTGGTCAATGCCTGGAATACAGTGCCTGACTCTGTTGTTACATCCTCTAACCCCCACTCCTTTAATCTCAAACTATCTACTACTGACCTCACCCCAATCCTAAGAGGTCTGTAAGGGGCGTGTATAAGTGCACCATCGTGCCTCCCATCCCTGTCCTATTGTCCCCATTTATTTGTACCTATTTCCTGCATTCTTGCTCATGTTTATACTTATACCTATTATCTTGTAAGCGATTGACAAATAATAAATAAATAAATAAATAAATAAATAAATAAATAAATAAATAAATAAATAAATAAAATCTTCCTAACCAGCCCTTGGAAGAAGCCAGTTAATAAATTCCAGCTTTGTAAAAGGACTGCACTTGTCAAATCCTGGCTATTCCATACTTACCAGTGGGATCGAGATATCTGGCTTTTATCCAGAGAATTGTAAGAAAGGTTTGGTTCATGTGATGTAGTTTTCTTGACTTTGCTTTTCACAGCAAACCTTTGATCCCTGGAGAGGGACACAGAAGGCTGAAACGGGAGGCAACATTAGCAGAAATCTGAGCAGGTTTGATGAGAAGTATGATGTCTGCTCAAAGAGCAAACCTTGGTTTAATTTGTTTTGCAGATACACAGTAACTAACGTACAAAAGGTGTTTCTAACATTTTCAGGCCACAGAACGTATTAGCAAAAAATAATAATATTTTTTTTTAAAGGAGTTTCTCTGCTTGTCTGATGCACATTGACCAATGAGTAGTCATGAGCATAAATGTCTCCAAAGAGTTGGACCATGCTTTGGATCTTCTTATCAGGCACCCATAGGAACTTAACATGATGGTTATGTGACTGCATGGGTAAAGCTCCAGTTCTTTTGTACATGTGCCTATATCACTTGTCCTGAAAATCAGTGGGTCTTTGACAGGCACGATTGCAACCACCAACCTATCTTTCTGATGCAAAGATGCTTCTTCAAGAGGCAACTGGACTTTCCTTTTTTTTCTTTGAAGATGTTTCGCTTCTCATCAAAGAAGATGTTTCGCTTCTCATTCTAGCTCTGGCTGGATGGTGGGGAATGAAGCTGAAGAAGCTTCTTGGGTGAGAAGCAAAACGTCTTCAGAGAAAAACCAGAAAGCCCAGTTGCCTCTTGAAGAAGCACCTTTGGGACAACCATGACCTGGATGATTGAAAATCTCCATAGATATCCATCTTCATGACCATTCTCTCCCCAGTTATCTTTACAAAATAAAAAGTTCTGCCAACAGAAATCCATCAGAGAGGATGAGGGCTTGGCCTTCTATGGTAAAGAGCTTTACAGTTTGGATACGTCGTAAGGATCGGCATTTTCTCTTGTTCTTCTACTCACGACTCTGCTACGCCACAACTTCTTTTTCCTCAAAGACGTTTCTATATGCATTTGAGATACAAACTGCACCACAGCATTTCAAGAAGTATGCAGTAGATTTAAACATATAACGGTGTTCTGTCTCACATGTATGGGAGGAAATTAGAATATAGTCACTTTGCATTTCCTAAGAGATGATTTGGTGTAGTGGTTAAGACACCAGGCTAGAAACTGATAGACTAATTCTGGTCTTGCCTTAGACATGAAGCTAGCTGGATGATTTGGGGCCAATCATTCACTCTCAACCCTAGAAAAGAGTCAAGGGCACATCCAAACTCTTGCCAAGAAAACTGTAGGAAGTTGTCCAGGCAGTTGCCAGGAATCAAAACTGACTCAAAGGAACTAAAATAATTAAATATAATAAAAATACAGTTGATTTAAGCATGTAGCTGCATTTTGGCTCACATAACATGTGGGAAAAGTAAGAATATGGTCACTTTACATTGACTAAAGGAACAATGGGTACAAATAGCAATAGTACTTAGACTCATATATCACTTCACAGTACTTTACAGCCCTCTCTAAGCCGTTTACAGAGGCAACATATTGCCCCCAACAATCTGGATCCTCATTTTACTGATCTTGGGTGGAGGGAGGGCTGAGTCAACCTTGACAAGGAATAACAAGAAAGCATTTTTTTACAGACCAGGAAGAATTTCCTGATGCTAAAAGCTGTCCCACAATTGAAAAGATGGTCTCAGAAAGTGAGGGACTCTTTTTTTTTGGAACAATTGGAATCAAAATAGGATTGCCATCTATTGGAGGCACTGTAATTATAGATTCCTGCTCTGACCAGAAGTTGAGCTAGATTATCTCCACAATTCCTTTCAGTCCACACATTCTTCCAGAGATCCAGATAGGATTCACTCTGATGATATTCAGGAAGCTATTAAAGAACTGGCTATTCTCTCAGGAAAATTGAATCCCTATTGATTCTATGTTGTTTTTAGGGACATTCGTGATTTGTGTGTGTATGTGTGTTGTAAAAGTTTATTTTAAACTTTTAATTATAAACCTCCCAAAGTAGTTTGGAATTGGGTGGCCTGTAAATTGAACACATAAATAACATAATTTCATTAATTCTGCAGTTATGTGAACTGAAGAACTCCCCACACACTCCATACTTGAAGAAGATACAGAGCATTTGACAAGGGTCTTGTGTGAAAGATCTATACACAACAACTGCTGGCCATCTTTCCAACCCCCATCTCAAATGTCATTCAAATGTGGGGTGACAGTCAACTGGACTGAACTGGATATTCTGAATCCTTAATCATAAGACCAGCTGGTACTATTTAAAACAAGAAGCACTATGAATAGAACCTATAGTTTAATCTATACTAAAAACAGTATAAGTTAAAAGTGTGGTAACTAAAGGATCGCCTTCTGAAGAGCTAAAGAAAGATTCCCACCCTAGAAGCCTGGATGCATTGGTTTATTTAATATAACAGGCTTGGGATAATAGAGACTAAACTCCAATTAGTAAGCAATATACTGAAAGGATAACAGGGAGGCCTTGCTGTAGGGTTGTAGGACAAGGCTCAAAATTCAATTAATGAAAAAGGTTGAGATAACTAGGAAAATAGGTCACTCTGTTAGTGATTGAAAGAAAATTATGACATGGTTCTTCCACACTCTTGAGATTTCTGTCCTCTCTATAATAAGTTTAATATGAAAGGTTGGGAGGGTTAAGGGCCACAAGTTTGCAAATGATTGTCTAAAATTTAGATTAAAAAGACACTTGGTTTAAGGGAAATCAAAGGAAAACTTTCTTAACATTTGCCAGAGAGCGCCAAGTTTGCCTTTCAATTT
The DNA here is from genome assembly GCA_023653725.1 of Bungarus multicinctus. Lineage (NCBI taxonomy): Eukaryota > Metazoa > Chordata > Lepidosauria > Squamata > Elapidae > Bungarus > Bungarus multicinctus. The sequence goes on from CM042834.1 coordinate 180,540,933, forward strand.
CTATAAAACCTTCATCTGTTCATTTTCAGTAAAAAATAAAAAAATAAAGTTAGAAAATTCACTCTTACAGAATGGTTCACACACTCATGCATGTACGTGTGCACCCATTTCTTTGCAAAAAATTAATGTAGAAAGGGAGAGCTTAAGATTAATCTAAAACTGTTGGTGAAATCAGAAGCTTGAAAAACACCATCCATAAAGCCTGAGTTATTTTCCCCTCTGAGAATAAAACAGACCTAAAAGACTTCCTCATGGGGAAAAATCTATCTCTGTGGTTGTTGAAAATGGCTTGATGGTACATAGTCAGTTAAAACACTTCTAGTTTCTGTGTTGCCAATTGAAAAAAAAAAGATATAACAATATTATCTATGAGGAAGCCATTTTGAGGCCCAAGAAATGACTGTCACATGGTCTGGAGTGAACAAGTAGCAAAGCAAATAATTTGTACTTGAGTAGGAGAATAAGCCAGCATCTTCTGAGACATCATTCAACACCTGAAGAAGAATATCAGAGACTCTCTATTGCTACTATTGTATTGTATCATGTTCTGTTCTGTTCTACCATTATAACATTATCACATGCAGTTGGTTCTCTGGAGCTAACACCACCTGATACTATGCCAATTTATATTTTCATTCATTTATATGGTATGTATGTAAAAATTCTATTCTATTCTGTTCTGTTCTGTTCTGTTCTGTTCTGTTCCGTTTCATTTCGTTTCGTTCCGTTCTATTCCATTCCGTTCCATTCGCCAAAGCTTAACTTAATTTATTCCTAATAGACTCTTTTGAGGAGAAAATGGGTAGAGGAGAGCATGACAACGGAATATTTTTTTCACACCCAAAGTAAAAAAATACCAATATGAAACAATTACTAAATCAAAAAAATATTAATTTTCACAAAGCCAGTTGGTTTCACAGCTGCAAAGAGATTTAAAATCTGATCTCCCCATTTCCAGTTGCCCATCGTATTTGCTTCTGTCAGCCAAGTATCTCAATCAAGTATAGAATTTATAGAAGGAGTGAGAACATTATGGGAAATGGTTCTGTTTTGCTATTGTTCTTTCTTCCATGATAAAGAACCAATTCCTTCCCTGCCTACCATGTTATCATTTCACGCCATGTTTTCACCTTTCTATTTCAATATCAGCATAGTCCTTGTGAAAGGACTCTCTGGCACACCCTGCCAGGGGAACAGCTGCTTCATCACTCATAACTCACAGCATTTTAAACAAGTAACTTGTGCTTTACCATGCCATTTAAAATGTCACATCCTTAAATATAATCCAAGTGATTAACAATTATTCCATGGGTGAACCTTTCTCTTATTCTTTTAAACTTTATTAGAAGGAATATTCCATCCTACACAATAAACCAGGGCTTAATGAATGCAGAACAGAGTCCCCTTAATTGGCTTTTATGTTGCACATAAAGCTAGGTGAGATCATCATGAATTCTTTTAAAATAATAACGAAAGTAGATTCTCGGCACATAAAAATAACATATTTATTATGGGGATACAATTATTCTACAGAATTTACAATGCATTATCACATTTGAGCTTAGGGAGCAAGTAAAACCTCCAAACATTCATAGAAGATATATATTCCTATGAGTCAACCCATGTATAAGTTGTCCATACTTGAGTGGGCTATCATTGGTCAAATATCTCAGGCAAAATGTTCAAAATGTTAGATTGGGGTTCCTCAACTTTTGCAACTTTAAGATGTGTGGATTTCTACTCCCAGAATTTCCCAGCTAGCAAACTGGCTCAGGGAGTTGAAGTCCAGGATTCTTAAAATTGACAAGGTTGGGAAACACCACCTTAGATGCAACTCTCCAATCCTCCTCCATCTGTCATCCTTTAGATGTATCAGATCCCAATCTGATCAGATCTGAGCACAAAGATCCTAAACTGTCCAGGAAGGGTGTCAGTTGTATCGAGCACATCTGGAAGGTATCCCCTCAGGCTGGTTCTGGCTATGTTAGATAGTGTTTTCTGTGAAGTCAATGGGAGAGAAGCTCCATGTGAACATGATAGAACTATGAACATGGCCGCTGAAGAAGTTTTAAAAGGAACACAAATAAAAGCCTCATCAGGTTTCTTTCTCTCAGCTGCATACTCCACATAAGCTTTAAAAATGGAGCATCGTCTTGTTAACAATCTTAACAAACTATTTATAAATTGCATGCCATCTATTTTTTAAAAGCCCATTCCTGGTCCTCTTTCAAATGGCAAGTAACTTGCTGTCCAGTCACACAATGAGTTAAACTAGTGAATAAACACAAAATGGAAGATGAGTTCTTAGTTCCAAACCAACACAGCAGGTCTGAAAACAAAGGCTGAAGTGCAAAGATGTATTGAGGTAAGGAACTGAAAGAGTGACAAAACAGGGAGAGGAAGGCTGTGCTTAAATTATTCATTGGCTGTGGGTCTTAACTACCCCCCTCTTGAGAAGGGCCTTGTCATTGTTTATACAGCTCTCTTGGTGGGCAGGAGTACCACAGGCATAGATTTAGCCATCTTTCTTTCTCTTCCGATTGGAAGAGTGAAGCCAGACTGAGATAGCTTCTTTATTCAAAATTGCTGCCTATTCCTAAAACAAGTATGGTTGTAGCTGCTGAATCAAAACTTGCATGGAAAATAAAGCAACTCTGTAATGAGCTGAGGTATAAATATTTTAAAAAGCCATTTACTCTTGCATCTATTTTCCTTCAAGATATTCAAGGTTGGCTCTCTAGCCTTGTTGCATTTAATCCACAAAATTAACCATTAAAGGGGACACAATACTGAGCATATCGATCAGAAAGGTCAGCAATTTGGCAGTTCGAATCCCTAGCACCGCGTAACGGAGTGAACTCCCCTTACTTATCCCAGCTTCTGCCAACCTAGCAGTTCGAAAGCATGTAAAAAATGCATGTAGAAAAATAGGGTCCACTTTGATGGGAAGGTAACAGCGTTCTGTGAGCCTTCAGCATTTAGTCATGCTGGACACATGACCATGGAGACATCTTCGGACAGTGCTGGCTCTTCAAATTTGAAACGGAAATGAGCATCACCCCATAGAGCCAGAAATGACTAGCACGTATATGTGAGGGGAACCTTTACTTTTACCTAACCATTTAAGTGGGCTAAGCTAAGTGAGTTTGCTCACGATCATTCAGTGAAGTTTAGGTTTGAAGAAGTATACGAATCCCTTTCCTGCCTCAGGACTCTATCCCCTTATGCCCTTGGCAAAGTAAACTGGTTCTCAAATCTTAAATCATTTAAATACCACTTACATTTATCTTTAGGAAAATGTTCCATTCCCCTAAGATTTGGATAACATCTAATAACGATCTGAATTTTTGCAGCCCAGATCCAGTAGTTCCAAATAACAGTGTGTGCCTTTTGAATAGGAGTGCTACTAGCCATTTATAATAAAAACAATAATGGATAGAATTGTCAGAGCTACGCTTCTGTTAGAAGAAAGTATTTCCCAAAATGCAAGGCTAGTTTTGAAGACCTGCTTAAGTAGAGAAAGTCCACTGTAACGTATGAAATTACCTGTGAGGTATTTTTATAATGTATTTGCATTCAGATCATGAAATCATAACTATATTAAACAAAATAGTTATTATGGAAAACAAATAAAATCCATTTCAAGAAACTTTCTAGCATAGTATTTATTTAAGGGAAAAAAGGAAACATCTTACCCAAATATTTTTGAGCTCTTTCAAAAGTGAAAAAGAAGTGGAAGTAGAGTGCTTTTATTCAGATAACTCCCCAGTCTGTTCTTAATATTTTAAAGGATTCTCGAGGAAGTGGTAGGTAATATCTAATAAAGAAAAGGTCAACCTTTGCACATTTAACTAGCGTTGCCAGCATGACCCTTTAAGACTTGGGAATTTCATTTATATATTTTTATTAATATTAATAATAATGTATTTAATAACATTTGTTTTGAGCCTAGATCTCAGAAAAATAAGTATGATTTTGGGTTCTGTGAAATTTTGATACAAAACAAAACCTTTATGTCCATATCATTTTGCTTTATTCTCTGATGGAATTGGGTGGCCGCAGGGGTGGGTTTCTACCGGTTCTGTCCACCTCTGTAGAACTGGCAGGTCTGAAGAGCAAAAGACATAGAACCCGCTCTATATCTGCTGATGTTTTTGCCCACCTGCCCACCCGGGCTCTTACCTGACCTTTATTTCCTGATTTTTTTCAACTTCAGCTGCCCTGCAAGGCACAGCTGCAGTTAAAAAAGCAGGAAAAGAGGGCTTTTTGAAAGGCTGCTTCTCTGCATGCAGTATGCTGATGACGATTTACAGACGCGCGCCCGGCACCGTGCAGGGAAGCACATTGTAAATCACCGAACCTCGTAAATGACCGGACTAGTGGTTAACACTGTCAGATCCCACCCCTGGGTGGCCACCATAGCTTCCTCCTGGATGGAAGTCAAACCTGCACCATTCTATACCAAATAGACATTTCTAGAAGTAAAGAAAGAAGGTTCATCTTATTCCTTCCCATTGGCTGGCGAACAATGTCTATATAACCTGCAAATGCTAAATCGTGCCTATAAGACAAAAAAGCTGCTAATGAAAAGAAATGCACTAAACAGCCAATTTTGGTCTATGGTTAAAGCACAAGGCTAGAAAGCAAGAGATGATGAGTTTAAATCCCTCCTTAGCCATGAAAACCAGCTGAAGGACCTTGGCCCAGTCACTCTCTCACCACCTTAAAGCAGCTTTAAGACTTGTGGACTTCAACTCCCAGAATTCCTCCTCCAGTCATGTTAGCTCAGGAATTCTGGGAGTTGAAGTCCACAAGTCTTAAAGCTGTCAAGTTTGAAGACCCCTTGCCTTACAGGGTTGTTGTGGGGAAATTAGGAGGAGGAAAGTGTCTTGGATATGTTCATTACCTTGAGTTATTTGTAAAATTAATAGAGGTGGGATATAAACTAATAAATAATATTATTCTGTGCTTGGACTGATAAAACCTGGTTTGTAAGCATGTTGGGAGGGGAAGAGTTCAAAAGAGATGAGAGTTTGATCTTGTATATCCAAAATCTCTTCTGGTATTCCTGAGGGCTATCAGTTCCTCTATCCTATTTTCTTCTTTCCATTTTTGGAGAGCTGCTCATTACACAATCTTGGGAAGGGTTTCTGAGATTTGGTCTCACCTGTTCTGGGCTTATTTCTCAGTACGTGAAGTGGAAGATCCAAATTGTGGTATGACCCTGGCTCCTGCCACATCCTTCCAAAACCTATAGGATTGCATGCTACATTTTTTCCTTTGAAACCTCTTACTTGTAATCAAGGTCACTTGATTGGCTTGCAATCAAGTGACCTTGTCAGATGGGATGATGATTCATACACACCTTTAGCGATCCTAAAGCAAAAGTTTGGTTCTGCTGCTTTTGCTATAGAAGTGGACATACAAAAAAGACGGATTGGTCTATTTGGTGAACTTATCAAATGATTGAAATATAATTTATAGGGATTCGGATTTCATTAAATAAGCTGAACATATACAAAATGAGCCAGGCTATTCAGGTTGGAAACTCATGATTTAAATATATATAAACACACTTTTAAATCCCATCCAACCTGAAGTCTGGGAGATTATTGTTGAACAACCAGTTTGTAAGGCAATATAAATGAATTTATTTAAAATCCATGTTTTTATGACATTGCCGGGGCTGACATTTGAGTGAGTATACCGAACAATCACTTTTTTTTGCCTTTGCAATTTCTCTACTGGCATTTTTCAATTGCATATTAAAAGCAAAGACTTGGTGACGAAGAAGTTGCAGCTGAAGAGACTACTCAAGTACGGAAACAACATTATGGATTTTACAATTTTTCCTTGTGAACACTTGTGGTGACATTTGCACTGAATCTTTTTTTTTTTAATGCTCTGAAAATGCATAGAACGGTAGGTAGATTAGATTCTTTGCATTTTATGGATGTTGCCATTGTGAGACGAATGAGACTGTTCTTGAATAGTTTCAGCCTGAAGTACACATATGTATTAATTTAATTCAGATACAGGTAGTCCTCAACTTACAACAATTTGTAAGTTACAACAACAGTTTAGCAATCATTCAAAGTTACAACAGGACTAAAAAAAAAGTGACTTATAACCAGTCCTTGCATTTAACAACTATTGCTGATCCCCACTGTTATATGATCAAAAATTGGGTATTTGGCAACTGGCATATATTTATGATGGTTGCAGTGTCCCAGGATCATGTGATCACTATTCCCAGCCTGCTTTCAACAAGGAAGCTCAATAGGGGAATCATTTAATGACCATGTGAACTGCAGTGTTGCAGTTGTTGCTTTTCATAGGTATGCCTAGTACGTAGATTGCAACAGTGGACGCACCCTAATGCCCTCCAATGTATTGTAGTGTAATTCTCATTATACCTAACCAAGGGAAAATTGTGATCTAATACAGCAGGAGCACACCAAGATGAGAAAGGCTATGAGATAATAATCACTAATACCCATCTGTCAGAATATTCATGAACTGGCAGAGACATGGTAACAAAGTCAGCCAATGAATAGGCATGGCAACTGGGTCAGCCAATGAGGGCTGTTGTGAAAATGGAAACTTAAGGAAGGAGTCTGGCCATCGCTTAGCTCTGTGCTCAGCTCTAAAAACGATACTAGTCTGGTCTTGTCTGCCTGCTGAACTGAAACTAAGAACTTACTTATAATCTCTCCTGCCTATCAAGTTGGAAGAATCTGCTGTTGGTATTGTAAATTTATCACATGTGTTATTATGTATATAAAGAAGTTAATGAATCCTACTGAATCAGTTATCTGTGTGTGCTTTCTGGATTTGATTTTCTGCAACAAATTCTGATACCATCTTTCACTAAATTTAATAGAAATAGACATAAAGAGTAAAGGATGTTTCTTGAAAGAGATCTGTGGGGGGGGAGAGATTTCATGGTGTCACAGTACAAATTTCATGAAGGCAGACTTCAGCTTTGTGTCCAGCATAATTTTGTTTACATGAAAATATAAATAAACAAACATTAGCCTTTGAACATCAAAGGAGAAAGGATAAAACATCCTTTCAATACAGATGCTAGATTCATGCTTTGATTTAAAAAAAAAATCATTGTTACATGAAGTGCCTAATATAAAACATAGAACAAGTTATTATAAACCTTTTCAATAAATGCAGTAAACCAGACTAAAGGGTAAGAATCTCAGCTATGCTCACATCAAAATAAAAATTAGATTCAGAGTTGAATGGCACAATTACCAAAACTACATGAAAGAACTATGCTGTGTTGGATGGTAGCACAACAGGTCAAATTTGATTGCTCCCCAGTTTAAGGGAAAAAACCCAACTTCAGAAAACTGTTGTGCCAATGCACAGGCTGGATATAACTGTTCCTTATATAATAATGTATTTTGTATTATTTTAACTATTAGTTTCTATCCTTCCTTTCTCAAGAGCATAAAGTGGAATGCGTAGTAGCTCTACCCCTGTTTTTTTCCCCAAACAAGACCATCCTGGGTTAATTTGGACTGACAGATACTCCAGGGTGCTGGCCTTTCTTATTTTTAATAAAAGAAAACTTCAACTCTACAGTTTGTTGCATAGCTAAACTGCTCATCTTCTAAGCCTCCATAAAAATCCTAGCCCATTGTATTAACTTCTGGGTAAGAACTCTTTGGTGAGGCAACATTGAACATGAAATTAGCCGTCTCTTGACTGAAAATGGGAAGGTTTTTAATATGCTTTAGCTGAAAATGTTTTATAGCTTGGCTTTGTTCACAAAGAACTGGGGGCAGGCAGGGAGTAGGATATATGGTTCCATTTGCACACTTCACACACAAAGGCCAAAACACAAGGACAGAAAATCCTGCTTGCAAGGGCCTCTGAAGTTAAAAAGTTGAGAGTGAATGCCTAAAGGACAATAATTGGGAGTCCTTCCCAAGCATTGAATACTCAACGCATAAGCACCAGGAATAGGACTATATTAGCCATGTGACATTGAGGATATGGTTACAAATAGAACTTCTATTCCCTTTTTCACTCATTGACCCTCTCCATGTGTGTCAAATGGAAATAAAATTATTTATTCAATCAATAATCAGAACACATGTATAAAATGTAACAGAAGCCTCTTTATTTACTTTTTGAACTGAATACTCATTGGCAAGTAATCAAACTATTTAATGGTGCCCAGTTTGCTGTGATAAAAGAAGGGGAAGCATATGTTTCTACTTCAACCTATCAAGTACCTTCTGCTTGTGGCTTTGAGAGATGAAGCTCGCAAAGGAAAGGAACAGTTTTATTCAACCGAAGCAAGTGTCCTGCTGTTTTTGAGAAGGTAAGAATTTTGTCTGATGACCATTTGATCAGAATAAATTATCCTAGATGCATGTTTTTCTGACATAAGCTTCAGGAGAATATTCTGATCAACAGTCAGCTTTGGAATAAAGCAATGGGAATCCTTTTTTCTTAAACATTGTAATCATTGTCTTTCATCATTAAATGAGTAGAAAAAGAAATCTGGATTAGAAACAAATTCTGAGGTTTCCAATTTCTTTTCGGCCAATCTCTTGTAACATGGAAGCTCTAAATGCATTTTTTTAAACCATGACTAAAATCATATTAGTATACCCTTGCATGCCTATATGCAATTTTATTCTTGCATCATCATCTTCCAGTTGATTCAATTAATAGATAGCAATAGATCTAGATCACCTCATGATCTTCATGGTTGGCTGGGGACTTCCACAGCTGTAGTCCAGAACCTCTGTAGTGTATCCCATTGATGCAAAAGCAGGAGAATTGCATTGCTACATCAGATTGACTCCCTTACCCAAGAGCATCCTGCATCTGAAAACTCTAAGGAAGTGATATAAAGTCTTGATGAATCAATTTTCTTAAGGTCATGTTGTATTCTTCCACATTTGATAGGAATGTATTCCTTTAGATTTGGTTGATCCCTATTTGTGACTTCCATAGACTGTAAGTTTGCATTCGATTTAATCCACAGGATCAAATTGTGGTGCGAACTTAGTGAAAGTTGATAAATGTGCCCTCCTACTTCTATATTTAAAATGTATGAGGACCCATGAGTAAAAGTGAAGTGCTTAAGGACGTTTAACTAAAGAAATACCAGAAAGTAAAGGGTGAGACAATCTATGTGCTAGCTTCGACACTGTTTAATTCTTAAATAAATACACTGGTGCCCAGTTTAAGCAGCCTTAATTTCCATCCTCTTAAACATATTCATTCACTTTTATTCGCTGACAACATGATACCCCCTGGCTCCTTTAGGCCTTAAAAAGAGCTTCGTGTGCCCTTTTATTTCATTGTAATTATATCAAGGACTTCATTGCAAACTATTCTGAGATCCTTGTAGTTTCCAAACATCCTGAGCTATAGAAGTGGCAAATAGAGGGGCATATCATCAAACAAGTTTCGGCTTTTAAATATTTAGGAGTGTTTTTTTCAAGGCTTTGGAGCCTGAAATACACACTGGGACTGTGTATCTTCAAAGGGCACAGAGATCAGCTTTAGTTGTACAAGCTATTTTAATCAAGACACACAGTTCATTTCAGCTGCTGTTGTAATGTATAGCTAAAACTCTTGCTCATTTATTGTATGCGACCCAATTAGGTCTTTGTAGCAAATTAGCAATATTAAAGTAAATTCTTCGTTCTTGAGCAATATTTTCCATCTATTTTTTATCTGTGTCCCAAATAAAGGTGCTTCAGCAAGAAGCTGGAATCGCTAGAATTGAAGCTGACCTTTAGATTATTATCTTTCATTTTTTGGTTGCAATTATTACATAGTTCAGCTGAACTGGCCCCTTTAACTAATAAGAGATAACTTTGATTCTTTCTAGAAAAAAAACCCAACAACAATCAGTTCCTAATAATTTAAGTTAGTTTCCTGAACAAAATCGCTGTTTTGGAATTCAGGGCAGCCTCATCCTGGCCCACTGAAATGCTCTTCCCACTGAAGCATTGAAAATAAAATATAGGAACATCATCCACCCCCACTTTTGCAAAATGATAGTGTCCATGCAATGCAGGCGTGATAGACATTCACAGTTGGTTCTAAAGGGAATCTCATTTATAGATGATTTCTTTCTCCTTTCTAAATTTCCAAAACTATCTGACTTATTTTACCTATATTATTTAGTGGATAGCAAAGACAATTCTGTATCCTTAAGGTTGCGAAGTTCTGTTTCACTGCATGTAAATGTCATATCACCCTCACCTGCAAGCGCTAACAATTATGTTATACGTTCCTTCTGCACATTTTAAAAAGTTGTTCAGCTTGGGGAGCATCATTCAGCACATCTTTTGAAAATTGAATCTACAAAATTATATGCCATGTGAAAGATGGCTTCATATTGCCTGCCCTGAATGTTTCTAATGATCATATGGATTAAAACCCCCAAATCCTTCCTAGTGTTATCTACCAAGCCAGAGGTGCACAACCTATTTTCAGCAAGGGCTACTCTTGGACTTTCAAAGTCCTGTTCCAAAAAATAGTCAATACAACAAGATGGAACCTAAGCTTGATTTCATTTTCATTGCAATTAAATAGTTATTTTTACTCCCCAATCATACATTTTATAATTTACCATCCTATTATACTACGGTAATATGAAGGTACACGTGGTAACCTAAAACAATTTTTAGGAGTTTCAGAGTTGGGCTTAAATTATAGTTATATACAATCCCATCTCTCAACTATGCACCAATGTAATAGGTAAAGGACAACATCTGCAACCTTCACAGTTGTGAAGGCCAGCTGTGAATGATGGGGCAATCCAGCTTATTTCCATCCATCACTCCTTGGGAAACGCTAGATAAAAGCAGATAAAAGCAGTAAAGGTTTCTAAAGAAATTAGATTGGAAATGGAGCACTTATCCCAACCAATTTAGAGGTTTGAACATGGAGTCCAATCAGAGCTGGCATTGACTTACTACTTTCATTGGAATTTGACTTTAGCCTGTTCCTTTCTATTATTTTGTCCTGATACTTTGGTTCAATTTACCTCACACTGTTGACAAGAATCTCAGGTAATTTGTCAGCTAGCCACAAAGCCATTTTCCTGCTTTGTATATGCATGACAATCAAATCTATTTTTTAAGGCACTGCTTTTAGAGCTCATTCCAGACATAGTGGGACATACGAGTGATGTCAACTTCTTCTCTCCCCCCCAAAATAGCCCAGATTAGTTTTAGTTGAATGAGTTTAATGTACTGGGTGAGTGATTTGTAATGTTTATAAGGGGGTGTTTCTATAGTCACTGACCTGTCTTCAGGTCCTCTATATTCCAAGCAAAGGAACAATGTGCATTCTGTTTCAACACTGAAATAGAGAAGTTATTTCCTACGACCGGAAGATCACCATACAGTCTTGGCTCAACTCACAGAATTTAAAAAGCTGACAACTGTACAGAAACCAAACTCACAACACCAATATCAGGAGTTGATTCTCTGATGCTCAGTCCTAATAATGAAAAAAAAACAGATAACAGCTACAGACTTTGCTTTATCTCTAAGAAGCCATCAGGGCTGGTATCTACTCAGGCATCTTGGGGCCAACTACTGAGATCTTACTACCTGACCTTGAACCTTTGCTAGCACTTTCCCTGAGCTGCCTTAAGATTTATCTTCTCAGTTCTAAGTAGATCTCTGCCACTGGGCCTAGCTCATGGGTGTCAAACTCTCAGTGTTATATTGCCATCATGTGATGTTTCATGACATTCGCGGAGCTGGGGTGAGTGTGCGCTTCACCTGATGCATCCAGCCCACAAGCCGTCAGTTTGACGCCCCTGGCCTAGCTGCTAAGACTAGTTTCTCATAAGATTCCCAATAAAACAGTGCTAGAGATTAAAATGGTGGCATGACTCCAGATCAGGTGTTATTTTGGAGCATACCTGTCCACTACCAGGTAAGGTGCTGGAGTGTCCCATAAGAGAGAGGGTCCAGTAAGTCCCCTCCAATGAGAATCAAGATTTCATCTACATGAGCCACGGTGGTGCAGTGGTTCGAGTGCAGTACTGCAGGCTACTTCTGCTGACTGCCGGCTGCCTGCACTCTGGCAGTTCAAATCTCACCAGGTTCAAGGTTGACTCATCCTTCCATCCTTCCAAGATGGGTAATATGAGGGTCAAGATGGTTGGGGGCAATATGCTGATTCTGTAAACCGCTTAGAGAGGGCTGTAAAGCACTATAAAGCATTATGTAAGTTTAAGTGCTATTGCTATTGCTACATAATTCTCTTTTCGTTGGGGATATTAACTAGTAGATCTGAGTTGTTTTATGTTATTCCCTCCTCCCATTTCTTCTTCTTCTCTGCTCTGCATCATTACAGGTGGGTTGCCAATGACAGCCTTGCTAATTAAAATCTTGGCACAGCATATCAAATAGGGAGGTCTCCGGTAAGGTTAGGAAAATGCAGCGACTGGGGGGGGGGCAGGAATTAATCTGATTTATCCAGAACAATGGATTAAAGAGAGCTTTCAGGAAAAACAAAGCAGAGAAGAAGGAGGTGGGCCTGCTGGAGACCAGGTTAAAATGTACTAGCTGCTCTCTGATCTATTTATCAGAAAAGTGCCCTTGCCAAAAAAAAAAAAAATTGTGTCAGTCCAATTAAAAAAGGATGCGTCTGGCTCATCCCTCTCCCAGGCCGTTTGACCCGCTTTGCATTTAAAGCTGCAGAGTCCTCATAGAGAATTTGCCTGTCTCTTTGAACCTCGGTTCTATTATTCCTTTTTTGTCAACGTGATGAATCCCTTCGAACGTTTCAGCAGGAGAAACCAATTTAAATATGGTGGGTGCATAATGAAATTCAGTATGATTCCACCGATGACCTCAGCATTCCCCTTGTTCAACCATCACATCTTTCTTTGGATGTGGGGTGGAAATGTGGGGTCTTCTTTACAGAGAACCATGATTCTTTTGTATCACGCTGCCAACACAGAATCCATGATGGAGTGACTACCCAACGGCCTGGTGACAATCCAGGCAGAGCGCCAATCAAGCCAAGGTGTTTATTCTTGTTATTATTATTGTGACCATTCCTTTTCAGTTTGCGCTGGGAACATACAGAAATAGAAAGACACCATCTGATTATTTCACTAAGTAAAGCCTTTCCTTCGCAGTATAACTTTGTTCAGTCGCTAAGTCATGTCTGATTCTTTGCAACCCCATGGACCATAGCACATCGTGCTCCCTTGTTCTCCACTATCTTTGAGAGTGTGCCCAAGTTTATGTCCATTGCATCAATGGCCTATCTAATCATCTCATGCAAGGGACGCGGTAGCTCAGTGGCTAAGACAGTGAGCTTGTTGATCAGAAAGGTCGGCAGTTCGGCAGTTCGAATCCCTAGCACCATGTAATGGAGTAAGCTCCCGTTACTTGTCCCAGCTTCTGCCAACCTAGCAGTTTGAAAGCATGTAAAAATATAAATAGAAAAATAGGGACCATTTTGGTGAGAAGGTTTCTTGGGGGCCAGAGCCTTAGCCCTAATTTTTGCAGCCATCTCTCTCTGTACTGATTGAGTTCGTTGTCTGCGTCTTTTTCTTCTGGCTGGTTGGAGGGCCAGGTCCCCAGGACAAGGAAGTTCAGTTTGGGCCTTGTCCTGATCCATGGCAAGAATAGGCAAAGCACAAGAGGTATTGGAAGCTACCCTCAGAATGTGCTGCCTATTAGTGGGGCCTTGCTGCCGAGGAATCCAAAAAATTTGCCCTTGTTTTGAGGCCGATCTGAAGTTGGGCCACTTAAAATGGCTGCTTACCATGTGCCTTTGGTGTTTAGTCATGCCAGCCACATGACCACGGAGACATCTTCGGACAGCTCTGGCTCTTCGGCTTTGTAACGGAGATGAACACCATCCCCTAGAGCCAAAAATCATCTCATCCTCTGATGCTGTCCTCTTTTGCTTTTACCTTCAAGCTTTCCCAACTTCAGGGTCTTTTCCAATAAGTCTTCTCCTCTCATTAGGCAGCCAAAGTATTTCAGCTTCAGTTTCTGTCCTTCCAAAGAAGAGCCAGAGTTGATCTCTTTTAGGATTGACTGATCTGATCTCCAAGGGACTCTCAAGAATCTTCTCCAGCACCACAATTCAAAAGCAGTCAATTAAATATCCCCATCCAAAACTGTTTTTGATCCCATAAGGCAAGACATGCAACCTGCAGCTTTGGTTGATCTTACCTGAATCCACAGGATTGGGCGCCCATAGATAATGACAATGCTATACAGGTTGTCCTCAACTTATGACCACAGCTGAGTCCACAATGTCCATTGTTAAGCAAGACAGTTATTAAGTAAGCTTTGCCCCCATTTTACGATCTTTTTGCCAATTGTTAAACAAATCACTCTAGTAGTTAAGTGAATCCTGTGGTCTTTCAGCAAATCCGGCTTCTCCCACTAATTTGGTTTGTCAGAAGCCAGCTAGGAAGGTCACAAAAAGTGATGACATAACCCCAGGACACACACCAGTTGCTGAGCATCCAAATTTTGGTCTTGTGGCCATGGGAGTTCTGCAACAGCTATAACAGAGGTGGCATTCAGCAGGTTCTGACCAGTTCTGGAGAACCAGTAGCAGAAATTTTGAGTAGTTTGGAGAACTGGCAAATCCCACCTGTGATTGACCCTGCCCCTATCTATTCTCTACCTCCAGAGTATCAGCTGATCAGCTGAGTCTTCTTTTGTTGCCCTGCACAGAAGAGCGGAGCTGGAAAGCAAGTTAGTGGGGTGGGGAGGGAATGGGATTTTGCAATATCCTCCCCCTGCCATGCCCACCAAGCCACGCCCACCACGCCACACCACATCCACCAAGCCACTCCCACAGAACCGGTAGTAAAAGTTTTTGAATCCCACCACTGAGTTGTAAGTGTGAAAGCTGGTGGTAAGTCACTTTTTTTTTCAGTGCCATTGTAACTTCGAACGGTCACTAAAGAAATAGTTGTAAGTTAAGGACTATCTGTAGTTTTAAAAAAAACTAGAAGAAAGTAATTGTAATCCCCTCCCCATATTGTGTTGAGCAGAAAATTACATCGTTGAGCCCATGCGGTCATCAAGTAAGTTCATTTGAAGGACATTTGATCCATATGTTTGTTTGGCAATCCAGATCAAATCTGGCTGCATCTGGGACAGACTTTTTCCAAACATATCTTGGCCAGAGGATCATTTAGTGAGGAAAGAGTTAATGTCCTTTTTCTGCCCAGCAGTTTTCCCTTATAAATGATTTTCCCACATTAGAACTTAACTCCCTGTTTCTATATCAGCTTGGAAGCCATCTGCTTGCCTGGAATAGCCACAGCAATATTACTATAGGGAATGGTGCAGATGAGACATCAGGGCACAAAGGGCAACACGGTGGCTGTTTGTGTCAATGCATGTGTGCATTTGATGTATTAGTGAGTTAGGATGTATTTTTCCCTATTGCCTGCCCCAACAGTCATTTACTGGAGGAAAGAAAGCCAACATATTAAAAAAAAAAGGGCATCCTAAAGCTTTTCCCAAATACAAAATAAAATCAGAATAGGTGTGTTTGATTGATCTGCTAGGAGAAACCAGAAATAAATCAGAGTTAAACTCAGGCATCTAATTTAAATTAAGTTTCAACAAAGCCAATCAAACGGAGCGGCTAAATCATATTTATGATGTCTTTTTGAAGCACAAATTTTTAACAAGATTTAAAATTCTTTCTAAGCTATAATTTGTCACCGTGCTGAGCCAACTGATTCCCCCTCCTCTTCATTTGCAGAATTAGTCCTGTAAGCACCACTGCAGCCATTTTCATTCACGCACCATCAAATAAGGTGTTAATTTTAAAAATACCACCAAGGAGTAGATTTAAGCATCAGTGGTGTGAATTTCATTTTGTGCACTATAAGACTTGTTGCCAGACATTGATAATGAGTTCGGGGCTTGTACAATTACATCCACAGAGTAAAATATTTTCTGCAGGTATGGCGGCTGTAAAGTAAGGGCCACATTTTCCTTCAAAAGCAGCCAAGACAAAGGAATTGCTTCTCCCCAGCCTCCATCTCAGGGTATTAAGTTGTTACTACTACTACTACTACTACTACTATTATTATTATTTTGTCAAGCATGTTTTAGATAACAGATATAATTGGAAACATGTTTAAGAGTACATGAAATGGGTACAAATAACAGGGGGCATTAGGGCAGGGACCCTAACCCTAACCCTTACAGACCTCTTAGGAATGGGGTGTGGTAACAATAGACAATCTAAGGTTAAAGTTTTGAGGGTTTGGGGAAGAGACCACAGAGTCAGGTGTCAGCTTTGGAAGCCATATTGAGATTCGATGCTCCCACGCTGCCACAAGCCTGCGAAAGTGGAGGAGAGATTCAACTGAGTATCTCTAAGCAGACAAAATAAAATTCTTTTGCTAGTTCAAGGTCATGTTCTGATCCAAATCTTTTTCCAATAAAACAAAGGGAAAGAGAAACCTTTTAATGATTCTTATGAATCCCCGGTTAAAAGGTTGCTGCAAACTAATTAACTTTGATAAGTACAAGCCTCACCAACACTGTGCAAGACTGCCAAGAATAACAGATAAGAAATATTTCACAATACAAGACAATACAATACAAGATTTTCAAATACCAACTAAGATACTGCAATGTCCACGAGGCTCGAGTTTCAAAATGTCTTTGCTTCCTGCAAAGAACGTTCGCTTCACAGTTGGCTTTTATCTTCTTGAAGGAGGGGTACTTACAACAACTTATTCCCAAGTCGCCCATGCTGCTGCAGCTGCTCTTTCCTGCGAGCAACCCTGCGCGCACAGGCACTTGGCACAGGCTCCTCAGGAACCTCCTCATCGCTGCTGCCAGCCCTCACAATCTCTGAAGGCAGCAGCCCACTCCCTAATGCTCCTGGCTCCTCATCTGAGTCCTTGCTCTCCTCAGCCGTCTGCACCTGCTGCTGGCTAACTACAACAGGTCATTGAGGATGGCGCAAAATGAAATAAGAATCTTACTTTAGGATAGATCATGATTGGGCCATGTGATGTGATGATGGCCAAGGGGAGGGGGGATGGATTTGCAGTTTTGAATATTGCAAGGAAGCCCGAAACTTTCGGGTTTGGGATTCCACAGATGTGCCAGTTACTATTCAAATAAAGCAATCTTTGAGAGATGACTGTCTCGGAGTTATTAGTTGGAAAAGAGGGTTGCTGGAACGCTGACATCAGGTAGTGCATTCCAGCATTGACAGGGAATGAAGGCAGAGACAGACACCCCAGCCCTCAAAGCAGGATTTGGAGCTCTGTGTGGCAGAATGAGCAAGGGAGGACTTACCACTTCTTTAAAGTAAGAAAAGTGACCCAAAACACCATCTATAGAAAGGGAGCTTTACAGTATGAATTCCCAAGCTAAAATGATTTGGCAGAGTCTATTGCCATCAAGCGTGTTCCCTAGCGGACTGATTAAGGACTGGGAATTACAGTCTTTACACCCCAAAGATAAAACACCCAGACATAAACTGAACAACGAGGTATATGCAACACAATGCAGTGAGCCATGTGCAGATCTGTACATGGGGGGAAAAAAACAATCACTTCATAAGCGCATGGCACATCATAGGAGAACAAACCCATCAGGACTGGATTCAGCGGTCCATCTGCATTTAAAAGACACAGGACACTCTTTTGAAGACAGCGAAGTCCACATTTTGGACAGAGAGGACCACTGCTTTGAAAGAGGGGGTCAAAGAGGCCATCTATGTCAAAACTGAACAGTCTTTTCTCAAGAGAGAGGGAGGGATACAACATCATATATCTCTGGTCTACAATACAGTCCTTTCAGCAATTCCAAGAAGTCTCCACACTCATTTGCACTACTCAGGTGACCCTGAGGATACAGATAAATTTTTAAGTGGCCTTAACAACTCTCTAAAAGAATGCAAATGACCAGCTGAATGCAAGGAATATAATTCTTTTCCAGTCCCCACCATCCAGTCAGAGCTGAGGAAGCTTCTTGGATAAGAAGTGAAATGTCTTCAAAGAAGAAAACCCAAACAGTCCAGTGGCCTCTTGGAAAAGCACCTTTGGTTCGACCATGACCTGGATGACTGAGAATCTCTATAGACATTTAGAGTCTTTACAGTTTAGAAGGCAAGGTGTGCCCAGGCATTGGATTACATCGTCCATCTACTCAGACCTCACTAACTCTACTGGGACGGACTGAATGGAGTTTGAATCGCACCCACCTGGAGGGTCATTTGTTCCCCACCTCAGATATAAAGTTTTTCATTCCATGGAAGAACGCTTAGAATTCCGTATTAGAATGTGTTTTTGGAATTGTTTAAAAATTCTGATTGAAGAATCCCATAGCTTGCTACTGGGTTTTTAAACGGTACTATGACATGATGTGGTATCTGTGTATTTACAGTAACTCAGTGTGTTACATAGGTATAGGCATCATGGTTTATAAACCATAATTTATAATGTAACATATTGGACAAGTCCCACCAAATGTGGCTTGTTGGATTCATAATGATTAAAGAAATGATGGCTTAATGCAATGTCAACTCAGCTGCATGGCATGTTATGTAACAGCGTAATGTATGTACTAATTAAATGGGTGCAGTTGAACCGTGTTTGCATGTGAATTAGAATTAGAATTATTTTATTGGCCAAGTGTGATTGGACCCACAAGGAATTTGTCTTGGTGCAAATGCTTTCAGTGTACATAAAAGAAATACATTCGTCAAGAGTCGAGAATCATAAGGTACAACATTTAATGATAGTCATAGGTACAATAAGCAATCAAATCATACCAGGAAACCATCAATATAAAGCAACAAAGCTACAGTCATATAGTCACAAGTGGGAGGGGATGGGTGATAAGGAGTGATGAGAAGATTAATAGTAGTGCAGACTTTGTAAATAGTTGAACAGTGTTGAGGGAAACATTTGTTTATCTTTCAACCCTTAACATTTTTGTTATGAGAGGCAAGTTTATTATCATAAGTGTGTGATAAATAACAATTCCTCCTTTGATCTTTTACTCTTTTGCAGCTAAGCAGCTCATAGAGGAATACCTTGCCTTCAAGTAGTTGTGGATGCTCCAACTCTGGAAGTTTTTAAGACTGGACAACCATTTGTTTGAAATGGTGGGATTCTCCTGGTTTGGACCGGTTTGGGTGAACCCCTAGTTCTGATGATCAGCTGGCTCCAAATCGGTTTGCTCCAATGAGCATGTTCCTACCTGCCCCCCGCTTTTTCCTGTGCTTTATTTCATTTTTTTAGAGCGCTGCTGATTCACACGGCAGAGCAGTTTGCCACGCCTCAGCTGTTCTATTCACAGGGACTGCAAGTGAAGATAAGTGTTAGAGCTGAAAATGGGCTTTTTTAAAATGCGGAGCACGCACGCACTTACAGAACCAGTTGTTACACTGGTTGATTCAACTGGTGTAACACCCAGTTTGGTGAGCGCGCGTGCACCCACGCCAAATGCACACTCCATGAGTGCTCTCCACATTTAAACAAGCCCATTTTTCAGCTCTAATACTTACCTTCAACTGCAGCCCCTGTGAATGAAACAGCTGAGGCACGGCAAATCGCTCTGCCATGCGAATCAGGTACAGGAAAGAAGAGAGGCAGATGGGGGGGGGGGGGCACATGCTCATTGGAGTGAACCAGTTTGGAGCCAGCTGATCAGTGGAGCTAGGGGTTCACCTGGACTGGTCCAAACCAGGAGAATCCCACCCCTGGTGTAGGGTCTCCTGCTTCAGCAAGGGGCTGGACTAGAAGACCTCCATGGTCCTTTGCAGCTCTACTCTGATTGATTGAAAGTAATCAGCAGGGCTAGGCTAGAGGATAAGGACTGGGCATCTCACATCATCTCTAAGATCAATAGCACTTTCCATTTTCAAAAGGCTTCTAGCTAATTAAATTAATCAAGTGACAGCATTGTGATAGCAGTCCTAGTTGAAACTTTAGCATTTTTGCTTAAAACTTACCTACAGTGGCCATTCTGGACCACCATTAAACTTTACACCAATTTTCTCAAAACTGGTAATGGTACCATTCAAACATGCCATGCTTTATCTACATGTGTGGAGGACACACGTATGTAGATAAATCCTTTCCCTCTTCTTTCTCCCCACCCCTACTCCTATAAATATATCCTTCACATATTGGCAACATTTTTAAGCTTTTACCCTTATCTACAAATTTAAACAGCTCCAGATTGTTGGAGCCAATATGCTAACCAGCAGTGGGATCCTACCTGTTCCACTACCGGATTGGTGATTGCACAGATGTAGGTGCGTACCTAACATGTGCGCACTACTTTCCACACACCAGCTGAGGCCTGCAGCACCAATCAGCTGAGAGGATAAAGAAGAGAAAAGCGCAGGGGTGGGTGGAAGGGCCGATCCTGCACTTTTCTCTTTTTTCTCCTCTCAGCTGATCATCGGAGGCTTTTTTTTTTACTACCTGTTCAGCCGAACCAGTAGCAACCAGGCTGAACTGGTAGCATGCCACCACTCATGTTAGGATATGTGCAGAGTAATCTTTGTATAAAAAGGATATGCACACGGAAACAGTTTATAAGAAGAGTTATGAATAAATATACAGTCACACAGAATTGAACAAGTTGTATTAATGTTTACTTGAAGAAATAGCACAGTCAAATAAACAGTCCATGTCATACACGTTTTTATCAGTCCAGAAATATCCAGTTATAAAGTCTTCTTACCAGTTTCAAGTCTTTTACAGCAGACAAGTATCAAACCATAATACCACAGATAATCTTCGATATCAACAGAATATCAAAATAAACAGGGTTAATCAGTATCGGTCTGTAGTCAGTCAGTATAAGCCTCAAGAGAGATCATCAGTGGAAAAGAGAGAGATTAAACCATGATCTATAGCTCCCTCTTATAGCAACTTGAAGCATAATTAACCAACCAGAACACAGCATAATACATTACAGTATTTTTCCTTAAAGCTACAAACATATATATTTGTAGTTTATATATTGTCAACCCAACTATGTTATTTACATATACATAACAATGCTGATTCTGTAAACTATTTAGAGGGGGTATAAAGCACTAATGGAGCAATATATAAGTCTAAGTGCTATTGCTATAATCAGCCGTGGTCAGGCTGTTAAATTAGATTATCCCCTTTCTTTTTCTTGGTCCACTAATTCATCTTCCTGAACTCCATGGAAGTATCTGGTGGATTTTCAATAAAACTTCATCTCAATGGTCACAACCCTCTCTAAGAAACTAACAGAAGAAATTTGAGGTTTAAGAAAGTTCTGTCATTGTGAAATGGAGCCATTTGTCCCTGCCCTTGCTACCTCACTTCTACACAAACATCTCTACATCCTTGCTTCAGAATGTCCAAGGTGAGCAGGAGAAGGATTCTGGGGCTTACTAACTTGCTAATACAGTACCAGAAGGCATTGATTGCTCAAGTCTTAACAGGTTGAATAGTTAAGCAGCAGGAAGGGGAAAAAAAGCACCCATAAAATCAGGATTCCTTTCGCATCCTACTAATTAAATTTCACACTGAAAAGCCTAGAATGTAACTCTCACTCTAAACTTGAAAATTAGTCTGACAATGGCTTGGTCTACGCATGCAGGAGTGTAAGTGAGGTGCAATGAGTCCTGGAAGAGTAGAATGGAAACTTTATTTATTTATTTATTTTTGGCTTCTTTGACCTACCTAAGCAGTGAAGATCCTGTAGCACACTGGAATGCAAGTTCAGAACAACAACCTTGAGTCCTTCCCTTAATTCTTACTGTTGTTTTAAACTTTCAGAGAGGGGAAGAGGGTGACTAATAAGCAGATTGATGAAGGGTTTCTAGCTTTCCCGTTTTTATGTTTCAATTATAGGATTATTTTTTTACACATTCCCGTGTGCCCTTACAAATGCGATCATCTTTTCTGTTGCCTCATTATGCTTGGGAGTCAGACCACCCTCTTGTTCTGACCCAACTCCTTTTCTAATAAGACAAACAATAACCAAAGGGAACAGAAACCTTTTAATGAGTCTTATGAATCCCCGGTTAAAAGGCTGCTGTAAACGAATTAACTTTGATAAGCACAAACTTTGCCAAAACTGTACAAGACTGCCAAGAATCACAGATAAGAAATATTTCACAACACAAGAGTCTTCAAATACCAAATTGAGATACTATAATGTCGATGAAGCTGAATTTCAAAACGTCTTTACTTCCTGCAAAGAACGTTTGCTTCACAGCTGGCTTTTATCTTCTTGAAGGAGGGGCCATTACCTTACAGCCTTAATCCTAAGTCGCCCATGCTGTTGCAGCTGCTCTTTCCTGCAAGCAATCCTGCACTCACATGCACTTGGCACAGGCTCCTTGGGAACCTCCTCATCATTGCTGCCAGCCCTCACAATCTCTGAAGGTAGCAATCCCTCCCTAATGGTCCTGGTCCCTCATCTGAGTCCTCACTTTCCTCAGTCATCTGCACCTGCTTCCAGCTAACCACAACATCCCTGTCTCTCCAATATTCAGAAAACTGCCCATTTGAGCTACAGACTGGCCACCAAAAGGATACCGTAGTTAATTAATTCCATTTCTTTTATTAATTAAGGGACTAAATAAGCAAACATTCATTGGCTTGCCATGAAATTGGTGTGCATTGGTCTGTTCTCTTGGACACAGCCACAAGCTTTGCCATGTGAGAAAAACAAAGCCAGCAACAAGGTTTTTATCCATCCGAACGGTCCTACTATATTCATGGAAAACTGTAAAGATATAAATCTATCACTGGTTCAGTGAGTACAAAAATACATGTAGGCCCAGCACCTGCCTCTTGGCAGCCTTTTCAACATTCCCATCCAACCTCTGTTAGGAATGTGTGTTAGAAGGCAGCCACAGAAATAGAGTAAGAGAAAAGTTAGATATCAGTTTGCTCATGGGCTTAGCAAGAGCAGCTGGCCAGGAAGAAGAGCAATAAAAACTGATCGGTTCTTTCTTCTATTTGCATATTTCCCTCTTTCCCCCGTTACTTGCAAGCATACATGCACAAATGTGACTTTCCCTCCCCCACACTCCCAAGGTAAGAAAATGCAATTCCATTCTAGCATCTTTGCACCATTCCAGAATCAGCTTTAGTCTCAGATGATTTCACTTCATAATCTGGGAATTGGGCATGTCTAGTTTAATGAAAAGAAGGACTAGCGGTGACGTGAGAGCAGTATCCTAATATCTAAGGGGTTGCCAGAAAGAAGAGGGGGTCAACCTATTCTACAAAGTACCTGAAGGCAGGACACGAAGCAACGGATGGAAACTAATCAAGGAGAGAAGCAACCTAAAACTAAGAAGAAATTTCCTGATGGAACAATTAGTCACTGGAATGTCTTATCTTCAGAAGTTGTAGGTGTTCCAACACTGGATGTTTTAAAGATTAGACAACCATTTGTCTGAAATGGTCTCCTGCTTGAGGAGGGGGTTAGACTAGAAGACTTCCAAGGTCCTGTCATGCCCCTGTTGGAGACTGACTCTGAGGGAGAGGAAGAACAACTGACAGGGAGAGAAAGTGTGGCTCCGGAGATCGTGGAGGAGGCTGGGGAAGGGCAGAGGCCGGCTGGGCAGTCAGAGGAAGACCCAGGCCCATCCCCTCTTCACCTTAGGGCACACAGCGAGGAACGGAGAAGGGAACAACGTGGCTTACAGGAGAGGAAGCTGCCATGATCTCCCTCATTGGCTGCAGCTGGGGGGAATAGTATATAGGAGGGGTGTTTAAAACACAGCATTGCTAGAAGCAAAGCATGTTTTATTTCTGGCTGAGGTTTATCTTGGTTGCCATTCTTCCAACGGACTGTGCCTTATCTTCTTTACATTTGTAATTAATTATCCTGGTCTATCGTGGAAATTCCTTCAGTGCGTTTTTTTTTTTAATTTCTTCGTTATCTGTTCTTTGAGTTTGGACTGTATTTCTTTCTTTTGGGAGAATATTTTGGAAAGAGTTTAATCTCCAACTGCGAACAATTGAACAGTGAGGACAAGTTGGAGGCATTAAAGGAAATTTATTTACGTTTGGAAATTTATTATGTGTGCGGTGCTTCTCAGGTAATCACAGCTCTCTTCCAACTCTGCTATTCTATTATTCTGTTATTCTGACACTACTTTAATGTCATGCATTGATCCTAAATACAATAGACCAGGGTTGTCAATCTTGATTTCATCAAGGGTTGCATCAGGGTTATGTTTGACCTTGGGGGCAGAGGTGGTATTCAACAGGTTCTGACCAGTTCTGGAGAACCGGTAGTGGAAATTTTGAGTAGTTCAGAGAACCGACAAATAACACCTCTGACTGGAGATTTTACAGTATCCTTCCCTTGACACGCCCACCAAGCCACGCCGACAGAACCAGTAGTAAAAAAATTTGAATATCACCACTGCTTGGGGGGCCAGGGTGGGCATGGCCAGCTTGACATCACTCATGTCAGGAGTGCCTGTGGCCCAAGCACTCTGCCAGAGAAAATAGGCTCCCGAACTCTGTTTTTGGCTGGGATGGCCTCCTGCAACCCTCTGCCAGCAAAAACGGAGCTCAGGAGGGCCACATTTTCACAGGCAGAGGCACCATGGGCCAGTCCTTCACTATTTCCATGGCTCCCCAGTGGGTCAGATCTAAGTACCCCATGGGCTGGATTTGGCTCCCAGACCATAAGTTTGACACCCCTGCAATAGACAAATGATATTATCTGTTTCCTTAGAATATTTTTTTTGCAAACCACAAGCTATGTGGAGTAAAAATATGAATGGAAGAGGCACTAATTGGTGCCATTTCTTGCCCTTTCCCATTGGACAGCTGATGGGATCCTTGACTGCTCTTGTGCATTCTCAGCAGTTCTACATTAACAGTAATAATTGTAGGTCAGCTTCTTCAGGGCTGAGAAACAGAAAATGTCATAGTGCAGAACAGGCCCATAAATAAATCAGAGGTCCCCAAACTTGGCAACTTTAAGACTTGTGGACTTCAACTCCCAGAATTCTCCAGCCAACATAGCTGGCTGAAGAATTTTGGGAATTGAAATCCACAAATCTTAAAGTTGCCAAGTTTGGGGACCCCTCGCATAAGTCTTCTCTATAGCAGGACTGAGCAATCTTGTGTGTTGGTCCAGGACATGAGAATATGGGCGGGTGGAGGGGGAGGGAAATGGAAAATAGAAAGCTCATGTTCTGATATTCTATAGTGTAAGTCTACTTTAGGGATTTACACATAGATAAAATAGAAACACGGGACTTCATTATTGGAAGATAATATTAAGTGTAAGCCATGTATCATTTAACAAATATCCTGAGAAGTGCAAATGAAAAAAGTATGCATATGCAAGAGTATGCATGTGCAAGAGGCAGGGAGAATTTTCTAAGGAAAGCGGCAATTGTTTGAATTGTTAAATGTGAGCCAACAGTGTGCAGAAGCAGCCAAAAAAGGCAGTGCAATCTTAGGCTGCATTAAAAGAGGGATAGAATCAAGATCACATGAAGTATTACTAGCACTTTACAAAGCCTTAGTACGGCCACATTTGGAACACTGCATCCAGGTCTGGTCACTACAATATTAAAAAGATGTTGGGCAGAGAAGAGCAACAAAAAATGATTAGGGGTCTGGAGACTAAAACATACGAAGAATAGTTAGGGAATTGGAATGTCTAGTCTAATGAAAAGAAGGACTGGGGGGATATAATAGCACTCTCCCAATATTTGAAGAGCTCCTACAAAGACGAGGGGGGGTGTCAAACTGTTTTCCAAAACACCAAAAGGCAAGTCAAGAGACAATGGATGGAAACTAACTAAGGTGTGATGACCCGGGCCATGGCAGAAAAGCAACGAAGTCACAAAAGTAGGTAAAGTCCCTTTAATTCCTCCAACTTGGCCCCCAATGTCCAGTTATCATCGGATGGAGAACAAAACTCTCCCAAGAACAGTTTTTAAAGGGAAGAAATTCAGTGTGAACCCAAAGTACATATAGATTAGAAATAAAAAACCAACACAAACCACAAGCTGCAGCAATTAACGAGACAGGGCAGGATAAAGAATTGCAGACTTCAAAAGATAACGAAACACACACAGTTAGGAGGACGCCAGAACCCAGGTAAAACTTGACAAACAAAAATAATGAACGCTTTGCTTCCAGCAAGGTGCTATGCACAAACACCCTTTTTAAAACCTGTTTTCCCAGCTGCAGCTAATGAAGGGAATCAGGGCCCTTTTCTCCCCCGTAACTCACATAACTCACGTTGCTCCCTTATCCGTTCCTCCCTGCATGCCCTAGGATGAAGAGGGGGTGGGCCTGGGTCTTCCTCTGAATGCCTAGCCGGTCTGTGCCCTTCCCCAGTTTCTTCCACAGCCACCAGAGCCACACTCCCACTCCCTGTCAGCTGCTCGACCTGCCCCTCAGAATCAGATTCCAACAGGGGCAGGACCACAAGGAGAAAATCAACCTAGAACTAAGGAGAACTTTCCTAACGGTGAGAACAATCAACCAACAGAATAGATTGCCTTCAGACATCGTGGGTGCTCCATCACTGGAGGCTTCAAAAAGACTCCTAGACAACCATTTGTCTGAAATGATATAGGGTCTCCTGTTTGATCAGAGAGTTGGACTGGAAGGCTTCCAAGGTCCCTCCCAACATTATTCTATGTTCCATGTTTGTATAGCAATCAAACAGTGCTATCTTCATTCTTAGTAGTTTGGCTTTGATACACTTCCTTTCTAGCCATCTTTCACCCCGTACTAAGTATATTTTTGTCAAGATGCCGTGCATCTTTTGGCACCCAAATTTATAAGAAATTCCCCTGGGCATGTTTTATTATTAGGTGTTACAGACTGCAATAGAAATATAGACTCCGGAGGCAAAGATTCTGCTCTGCCATAGCAGATGCAAAATCTATACTACACTTGTCACATTGAATCTCTGCTACAAGGAAAATGTGACTATTGACATTTCATTTAGTGACCATCGCAGGGTTTTTTTTTTTTTTTAAAAAATCAATCATCTTTATGACGGTTACCCATCATTTGAGTGCAATCATCTCCTGTGAGTATAATCCTACTTCCCCATATGAAGGGAAACAGACTCATTCAGTTCACTTCTGCTCTTCTTCCTTGCTATACTGTATATCTGGACTGGGGAACTGTACACTGCAGCAAAATAATTTGTGCTTTCCCACAATAAGAGCTTTGCCATCAAAATTATCCCCCCAAATGGAGAATGTTTCACTATAAATCAGACATAGATGTTGTAGGGCAATGTGAGTGGTTCATATACACACATTATAGACATAGAATGTTCCGATATTTGAGCAGCTATCACAGAAGAGGCGGTCAACCTATTTTCAAAAGCATCAGAAGATGAGACAAGAAACAATGGATGGACCAATCAAAGGACAGATCCAACCTAGATATAAGGAGAAATTTCCTAGTGGGTTGGATAGGATGGGATGGAACGGAAGGAAGGGAAGGGAATAGAATGGAATGGAATCGAGTAGAGTAGAGTAGAGTAGAGTAGAGTAGAGTAGAGTAGAATAGGAATAGAATATAATGGAATAGAATAGAATAGAATAGAATAGAATAGAATAGAATAGAATAGAATAGAATAGAATAGAATAGAATAGAATAGAATAGAATAGAATAGAATAGAATAGAACAGAACAGAATAGAATAGAATAGAATAATAGAGAATGGAATGGAGTAGAGTAGAGTAGAGTAGAGTAGAGTAGAGTAGAGTAGAGTAGAGTAGAATAATAGAGAATGGAATGGAATGGAGTAGAGTAGAATAGAGCAAAACAGAACAGAATAGAATAGAATAATAACTTTGAATGTACACTAATCAGCAGACATTAAAATGAAATTTCATTGCATATAGCTCTCAAAGGGTCACTACCTCCAATATACCTGACATGAACATGACAAAATAAACAAATAAATAAATACAAAATTATGTATATACCCACATATGTTATGTGACACAGAGAAACAACAGAGTTTAGTTTGGATGTATACATGTACATGGCAAAAATAGCAGGGGGTTGGACTAGAAGACCTCCAAGGTCTCTTCCAACTCTGATATTTTATGCTCTATGTTCTATGTTTGAGTCTCTTTCTGAATCCTTACCAGGTGTCATTCTGGTTGGTCACATGCAACCAAGACATTTATTGCTCAACCAAGACATATTCATTGGAAATAAGTGAATACATACCTTTCAAGTGCTGAATTTTCAATTCTCAGGGTTTTTTTATGATTGCTTTGCCACCCAGAGACACAAATCTCTGAGAGGGCAACTATATAAATATTTATTTTTATTTATTGGTATTGTAACTTTATTAATTTCAGAAACACTCCAAGGTTGTATGAACATGCCCAACACATCTTCCTCCTCCTATTTTCCCCACAAAAAAAAATCAACCTAGTGAGGAGAGTTGGCTGAACAGGATAAATACATTTAATAAATAATGATAAATAAGACATTATATTTGGTATGCAAATGAAAATGATATGGTTCCTAATGTTTCAAACATTTAGAGCCGGACCAGGAGAAAGCTACTTAAAATTCCCCGTTCAAATGTCTTTTTTTTTTCATCAGAACTCTGAGAATTCCTTTTTATCAATCACACTGTCTAGGAAAGCTGCATAGCTGCAAAGGGCCTCATCAGGCTAGGGAAGGTTAGTTAACTTTTTACTAGTCCCATCCTTAATTCCCAGTATAATTCTATAGGGTTCCCACTGGTATTCCTTTTCCGATTAGTATCTGTAGCCGTAAAGCTTAGCTATTTTTTAAAAAAAAATAAGAGTCCTAAGAGTTATATCTAAACTACTTCAATTTTTCTCCACTGACGCGGGATAAAAATATTCATGAATAACAACTGTTAATCAATTCATTAGTTAGAATACTTGATTAAACCTTTTGATCTGTTGAAAGGTTAATTGGTCAGCCGATTTAAAATAGATATTTTTAACTTACATGTTCATTAAAAAAAAAGAAGGGAAAGGGCATTACATTTTCATTTTACCCACCCACTTTCTTATCTAAAACAGCACCTAATGCAATCCACACATACTTTCAAAACGCATCATTTTCCTTAATAATCTGAATGTAATGGATAAATTAAATGACATTTAATTGTTGTTCCTTCCCTGTTCTTTGGATCTAGTATCTAGAAATATACTGTGTTTTCTATCAGTAGTTCCCATTTAGTTTTCATAATAATTCAAGTGAAAATTTAAAATTTCTGATGTACCTGGGGGATATTAGATTTTTGGGAAACACGGCAATGCTGAAACTGTAATACACTGTGACTCCATAGATGAAACAATTTTGTGCATCATGTATGCTTCTTTATTTTGTGTATCTTGTATGTGTCTCTACTGCAATCAAAGGGGGGAGTAGGAACAAATTATACAATAGGATCTTGCCAAATATTGTAAGGCTACACTTTTGCATAAGAGCCCCTTTCTCCATTACAGATCATTTATTTAAAACTTATATTTTACAACATGACCACAAAGTTGGTTAAAATATTTAATAAAAAATATCATACTAAAAATTGGGAGGAAGAAGGAGAGATGTCACCAAATAAAACTGAACAGTTTTAGGACAGAAAAAAAAGGAGTACATTACATAGCGTATAATTAACGTTTAGAACTTAACAGCCTCAAGATATTATGCCCATTGGTTCAAAGGCTTATATAGATTCATGAGGGGTGCAATCAGCTGCCATTTGTATTGACAGTTCACTGAAGCCTGTATTACAGAAGCAGAGCAGAGGGAGCAATGACAGGAAAATAAACAACAATAAAAGGCTATTGCCTTCTTGTTCTGATTTCAAGATTCATGGAGAGAAAGTTAGCTTTCTCTTCTATTTTGGATGGAAATAAAATGCTGAATTGAGTGAGACCTTAGTATAATGTGCTAAGACTCTCTTCAACCACCTAGCAATTATATTTCTCTGCAAGATCCCATACTGTTTTGTGTGTGTTTGTGCATGTACTCAGTGTGTGTGTATGTTTGTGTGTTGTATAGGATTTATTCCTGTAATCCCTTTTTTCATGGTGGGGTCAGGATGACTAAATGGAGCCAAGAGTTTACTGGCCAGATGCTCTTCCTGATGCCTAAGCAGAGTTTTTCCTCTCTGTGCCCTAATAAACATCTGTTACTGCCTAGGATTGAACTCTCAACCACCCAAGTGTGAGACAAGTATCTTCACATTTAGGCAACCAGCCTACTTCACAGGATTCCTGTGGTGGGGAAAATAGGAGGAAAGAGTATTATGTATGTTCATCAAAATAATGAAGGAGGTGGCAGGGGTGGCATCATGTCCTGCATGATCATCCCACCATCCAACCACGTCCTTCAGTTCCGTTGCACACACGGAATGAGCCTACCCCACCACCCCACACACGATGGCTCTGGCGAATGAGCATGGCAGAGAGCCCCCATCCTAAGAGGAGCCAAGACTCGCCACTCCACCCCACTTGGGCCCCCACAGGTGTCCCTCAACACAAGCGATGTCAAGCTGTCCCTTGCCCTCCCCCAAGGGCAACCACAATGTTGACAATCTTAATGGGGCTTCTTTTGGGGGTAGGGCTTATATTTCAAGCATCCTGAAAAATCATGCTAGGGCTTATTTTCGGTTGGGTCTTATTTTGGGGGAAACACAGTACATACAAAGGTAAGGTAAGAGAGGGGGTGAAATAGATATTTATGATCACATTTATAGAATCTGGGGATGGCCACTATAATATGTAATAATGATTAAAGGATTCTCAAATTGTTGCTGAGTGATTTATAGTTTTGATACTTTTATAAGTAAAAAAAAGGCTTACATTTTTCATACAGGAAATAGAGCTATCAAAGGAGACTTAGAGAAAAGTAGACTGGCTTTGGTTATTGATGTAATTTTTTGACTACTGGATAGGGAATCAGGGGTAAAAATAGGAGTATTTGTATCAGTTTGATAGGCCATAAATCTGCACAGCCAATAATGGATTATAAATATTCCCCCTGGATGGGTCTTGGAGTGAAGACAATCAGGTAAATTGTGTTCCTTTTCACCAGTTCACTGTGCAAGTTCTCAATTACAATACATCCAATCAAGGATCTTGTTCCAAATATCTATGCAAATGTATTCCTGAAGTAAGATAAAAATTGTAAGATACTTTTTAAAACGTTATAGTTAACTATAGGGAGAATCCAGCTGCAGAATAACTATCCCTTTTTTCCATTAGGAAAAAAGAAATTACCCATCTCCAATCTATGTGCGCATAATTTAATTTTCTCTCTTCGATTTTCCTCTTAAGAAATCTTTTTCCTCTACCATGCCAGGAACATCTCAAGAAATCCAATACGAAACTCGAAAAGACAGGCCATGTTCCCAAGTACCCCACTGACATTTAGCTTCTTTTCAAATGCCAGCTTTTTCTCTGTCTCTCACTTCTGAAGAGCTCTCATTCTTCTTCAGTGTCACTAGTGCTTGGAGCCAGTAGGAAATCTATCTCCCTTTAAATTACTATCAGATGGCTCAAAAATATGAATGGATAATTATATATGAAAGCCGTCAGGTGTTTGGGGAGGTTCACATGTTCTTCTGGTTTTCAGAAGAAGTAGAAAGGGGCTGCTGAAAAGTTCTGAATTTCTGGGATGTGAGATTTTTATTTGCACCAGTAGACGCTGAGCTTGTCAATCAGAACAGTCAGCAGTTTGGTGGTTCGAATTCCTAACACTGCATAGCGGAGTTACTTGTCCCAGCTTCTGCCAACCTAGCAGTTCGAAAGCATGTAAAAATGCAAGTAAAAAATAAGGTCCACTTTGATGGGAAGGTAACAAAATTCCGTGTGCCTTCAGCATTTAGTCATGCCAGCTACACGATCATGGAGACGTCTTCGAACAGTGCTGGCTCTTCGGCTTTGTAACGCAGATGAGCACCGTCCCCTAGAGCCAGAAACGACTAGCTCACATGTGCGAGGGAAACCTTTCCTTTATAGTATGTACAGTCTGACCATATATCCACCTTGAATCCCAAAGATAATTCACAGCTTGAGCATTATAACTATGAAGGAATGTAGGCCTTGGGAAGAGGGGAAGAACAATGCACTGTTAAGATGGATTTCCAGGAAAGATTATTCAGTCCTGAGGGGAAAAAATGATTAACATAACCCTGACTTGACTTTGATTGGTATAAGTTGGAGGAAGGAAGATAGGGCCAACTTATTTACCAAAGCACCAGAAGGCAAGACAAGAAACCATGTATGGAAAGTAATTAAGGAGAGAAGCAACCTAGAACTAAGGAGAAAATTCCAAACAATGAGAACAATAAACCAGTGGAACAAATTGCCTTCAGAAGTTATGGATGCCCCACTACTGGAGGCTTTTAAGAAGAGACTGGATAGCCATTTATCAGAAATAGAATAGGTCTCCTGTGAGAGCAGGTGATTGGACTAGAAGGTCCCTTCCAACATTGTTACTGTTACTATTAAGGCTTTCAAAATTGTTATTACTGTTGTGATAGAGTTGCTTTGGATAATGAGATGAATTCAAGATATAACGGCATATAAATTTAATAATAAATCTATTATTATTATTATTATTATTGTTGTTGTTGTTGTTGTTGTCATTATTATTATTATTATTATTATTAAAACTTTTATATCGCCCCCTCTCCCAAATAGGGACTCAGGGCGGCACAATAAAATACAATCAATATAAATTTTAAAATGAATTAAAAGAGAATTAAATGCACGGCTGTAATTAAAAGTAAAACCAATAAAACCCCGTTAAAAATGAAGATTTAAAAATTAATTCCTGGAATCCCAGCAGTGCCTATATCTTGATCTTGAGCAGGTCTTATCTTAAAGGATGGAAAAATAACAGATATCTGTTCCAATCAACTTTCTAAGGAAGCTCAGATTAGATTAAGATAAGGATGGGCCACAGTTTTTAGCAAATGGGAGATGGCTCTTTTATTTATTTAAAGTACGCAGTGTATGTGATCACTCACCCCATGCAATGATTTTAGGCAATTCGCTACAAGTAATAAAAATAAGATATAAACAACTCCTGCCCCCAGGTAGCAGACCAAAAGCCTCCCAGCTCAAAAATTTCTTCCAAAAGATGCAAAGGACAAAGAGGGATGCTGCGACATTTCCTGTGACAAAGGGGATATGGGAAAAGATGGCGGACGGCTGCTTTCGCCGGAGTTCTCTCCGGCCCGGGTGCTCTTCGGTGCGGGTCCCCATGCCCCCTGGCCCCCCTCGCCGGTGGCAGAGGTGGGGGAGGGCCCGGGGAGACCAGCGGTTTCCAACGAGAGCTGGTTGGGGGCTCGCCGGAGCTAAGGGAGCCGATGGGAGCGACGGCGTTGGCGCGGCGGCCCTGGCGGCCCCGGAGTGGCCTCGGGACGGTCTTGCTGGCCTTGGCGGCCTCGGAGCGGCCTCGGAGGGGCTTCGGAGGCCCCGTTCTGGATGTAGCAGTCCCGGAGTGGTTTTCCAGCTCGCCGGAGCCGCGGCGCCGAGAGAAGAGACAGCGTTGCCGCGGCAGTCCTGGCGGCCTCGAAGCGGCCTCGGGGTGGCCTCGTTGGCCTTGGAGTGGCCTCGGAGTGGCGTCGGAGGCCGCGCCCCAGGTGCGGCGGCCCCGGAGCGGTTTTTGAGCGGCCTCGGAGGCCTTGGGAGTGGTGTGGAGCGGCCTCGGTGGATTTGTGGCGATGGATCCGGTGCGTGCGCTGCGGAGCTCCGCCGCGGCCCTCTCCGGCCTGGACGGCCTCAGCGGTGGCCCCCCCTGTCCCCTGGGCCCCCCCGCCGGTGGCAGAGGCGGGGGAGGATCGAGGGAGACCAGCCGAGACACCTGGAAGCTGGTCGGGGGTCGGCTGGAGCCGCGGGACCGATGTGGAGGGCGGCGTGGTCACGGCGGCCCCGACGGCCTTGGGTCGATTGCGGAGGCCTCCTCCAGCGGTCGGCGGAGCGGGGCGGCTGCGGACGGGCAGCGAGCGGACCTGGGGCATTTTCGATAGCCCCGAAGATGACGCGGCGGCTGGGAGATCCACGGAAGGGCTCGGCGGGGGAGCGATGGTGCCGATGCCCCCGTGGGCCGCTTAGGTGGAGCTGTGGTGTCCCTTCTTTCCCTGGGGCCCCCACCGGTGGCAGAGGTGGTGGGCCTAGGGGGGGGACTGGCTCTGCCTGTGACTCTTTCCCCCCCGGGGGTCTCACCGGTGGCAGAGGTGAGACGACCGGGGGGAGGCGGAATATACCCCAGCTGGACTGGATTCCATTTTCTATGGCCGGAGGACGGCAGACGTTGCGGACACTCTGGGAATGCCGAGATAGGGCGGCCGGGTCCACGGAAGTACCTACGGACAGAGCTTTGGGCCTTGAGGGATGCCCCCCTCTCCCTTAGGTGGCCTTCGAAGCTCTCTAAGACCTTCCGCAATGAGGGATCCTGGGATCCGGAGCGATGGTGGGGTCGGGGAAACCGGGGAGGGCGTGGTAAATCCGGGCTTGAAAAATTTTTAAGGGGATTTTTTAAAGGGGAAAAGTCCAGGGCGGGCGGGGGAGACAGCCCGCATGGAATTGGGGGCAGCCGGGCCGGCGTGCGCGCCTGTGGGGCCTCGGGGGTTCCTGTGTCGGGGTGGCAGACAGGGGGTGGGCAGCCGGGGGCCAGTTTTATCGGCACGGTAACTGGGAGAGGTAGGTATGCTAGGGGTGGAGGGCCATATCCGGTTAGGGGATCGCGCTCCCGATGTTTACAAGCGGTAGCGCGCTCCGACCCTCCCTACCCATCCTGTAGTCCTGGTTGTCCGGAATCTCAGGCCCTGAATACCCGGCTGCTGTTGTGCAATGCCAGGTCCGTGGTTAATAAGGCTCCCCTGATCTGGGAGTTGGCTCAGGAGGAGGCCGCGGACCTGGTGGGTGTCACCGAAACCTGGTTGGGCCCAGAGGGAGGTGTCCCTCTGGTTGAGATGTGCCCACCAGGTTTCCTTGCATTTCACCAGCCTAGGGCTCAGGGAAGGGGCGGTGGGGTGGCGGTGCTTATAAAGGAAGTCCTTTGTCCTAGGGAGGCCACTGTCCCTCAGACGGCTGGCTGTGAATCTCTTTTTGTGAAGTGGGGGCAAGGGGTTCAGATGGGCCTTTTGTTGACGTACCTGGCTCCCTGCCACGTCTCATCGGCCCTACCCGGACTCCTAGAGGTAATAGCCGGGCTGGCGGTTGAGACCCCAAGGCTCTTAGTCATGGGGGATTTCAACCTGCCATCGCTCGGTGAAACCTCGGGGTTGGTCCGGGAGTTCTTGGCTTCCATGACGGCCATGGACCTGACCCAGTTAGTTTCTGCCCCCACTCACATGGGAGGTCACATGCTGGACCTGATTTTTGTCTCTGGGCAGTGGTTGAATGACTGTAATTGGGGGGATTTAGTTATTACACCCTTGTCATGGACAGATCATTCCCTCCTGAGGCTGGATTTCTGTTCCGCTACCCCCCACCGCAGGGAGGCGGAGCCACTTAGATGGTTCCGCCCCAGGCGCCTAATGGATCCGGATCGGTTCCAGAGGGAGCTTGGGCCATTTCCTGAATCTCTGGCTCTCAGCTCGCCTGGAGACCTGGTGGCCACCTGGGAGGGGTCGGCCGCCGGGGCCCTAGAGCGAGTTGTGCCTATGCGACCTCTGACTCGGCACAGATCCCATTTGGCTCCGTGGTATACGGAGGAGCTACGGGAGATGAAGTGCCGAAAAAGACGTCTTGAGGGCATTTGGAGGGCGAGCCGTTCTGAGTCTGACCGAACACAGGTGAGATCTCATATTAAGACTTACCTTGTGGCGATAGGGGCGGCGAAATCTTCGTATTTCTCCGCCCTTATTGCATCAGCTGAAAATCGGCCTGCCGCCCTGTTTAGAGTGACCCGCTCTCTACTTGAACCGAGAGCGCGGGATGACCTCTTGCAGGGTAGAGCAGAGGAGTTTTCCCGATTTCTGCATGATAAAATCGCTCAGATTCGGGAAGGGCTCGACTCCAATTGGGTGGTCCCGGGGGAGGTGTCCGGGGCAGGTCTTGAGAGTGTTATCTGGGGGGAGTTCGATCCTGTGACCGCTGAGGGTGTGGACAGGTTGCTGGGGGGTCTGAATGCCACCACCTGTTTATTGGACCCGTGTCCTTCCTGGTTGGTTTCGGCCGCCAGGGAGACGACACGAGGCTGGCTCCAGGGGATTGTCAACGCTTCTTTGAGAGAGGGGGTGCTCCCTACCGCCTTGAAGGCGGCGGTGGTGCGCCCCCTCCTCAAGAAGCCTTCCCTGGACCCAGCTATTTTAAACAACTATCGTCCAGTCTCCAACCTTCCCTTCGTGGCGAAGGTTGTTGAGAGTGTGGTGGCACGTCAGCTCCCCCAGTACCTGGAGGAAGCAACTTACCTCGATCCGTTCCAATCGGGCTTCAGGCCTGGACATAGCACTGAGACGGCATTGGTCGCGTTGGTTGATGATCTCTGGAGGGCTCGTGACAGAGGGTTCTCCTCTGTCCTGGTCCTATTAGATCTCTCGGCGGCTTTCGATACTATCGACCATAGTATCCTATTGCGACGGTTGGAGGGGTTGGGGATTGGTGGAACCGTCTTCCGATGGTTCTCCTCCTTCCTCTCTGACCGTTCGCAATTCGTGTTGGCGGGGGGGGAGAGGTCCACCTCTAGGCCCCTGGTTTGTGGGGTGCCTCAGGGGTCGGTCCTTTCTCCCCTCCTGTTCAACATTTACATGAAGCCGCTGGGCGAGATCATCCGTGGTCTTGGAGTGAGGTGTCATCTGTATGCAGATGACACCCAGCTGTATATCTCCACTCCGGACCACCCCAACGATGCTGTGGGGACTATGTCTAGGTGCCTGGAGGCCGTGCGGGACTGGATGGGCGGGAACAGGCTTCGGCTCAACCCATCCAAGACCGAGTGGCTGTGGTTTCCGGCGCCCCGATATAGCCAGCTGACACCTTCGCTGGCTATTGGGGGGGAAGTTCTGCCCCCCACAGAGAGGGCTCGCAATCTGGGAGTCCTCCTGGATGTACGGCTGT
Source organism: Bungarus multicinctus (assembly GCA_023653725.1). Classification (NCBI taxonomy): domain Eukaryota; kingdom Metazoa; phylum Chordata; class Lepidosauria; order Squamata; family Elapidae; genus Bungarus; species Bungarus multicinctus. Next base: position 180,577,985 of record CM042834.1, read on the forward strand.
CGCTCGAACATCACATCGCGGCCGTCTCCAGGGGGGCGTTTCATCAGATCCGTCGGATCTACCGGTTGCGGCCCTTCCTGGATCGGGACGCCTTGCGCACGGTCACTCAGGCCCTTGTCACCTCTCGCCTGGACTATTGTAATGCCCTCTACATGGGGCTCCCTGCGGGGAGCATCCGGAGACTCCAGTTGGTGCAAAATGCAGCCGCGAGGGTGATTATGGGGGCGTCGCGTAGCGCCCATGTGACGCCTCTCCTGCGCGAGCTGCATTGGTTGCCGATGGCTCTCCGGGTTCGCTTTAAGGTTCTAGTTTTGACCTTTAGGGCGACTCATGGCATGGGACCAGGTTACCTTCAGGACCGCATTCTACCAACGTTCTCCAACAGGCCGGTGCGTTCCCACAGGGAGGGTCTGCTCCGGGTGCCGTCGGCCGCTATGTGTCGTCTGGCGGCGCCAAGGGGTAGGGCCTTCTCTGTGGGTGCCCCCGCCCTCTGGAATACTCTGCCACCGGAACTTCGTACCGGCACGGACCTGAGGGCCTTCAGGCGCGCGTTAAAGACCTGGCTCTTTGAGCAGGCCGGCCTGGGCTGAGATAATGATTTTAAATTTGATCTCCTTTTTAATTTTAAATTGGGTTTTAAGGGTGGGGGGGGGTTTCTTAATTTTAGTCTGCAGCTAATTCTAATATTTAATTACTTTTTAACTTTTGTATTTGTGGGGTTTTTAGACGAGCTGTTCACCGCCCTGAGTCCCTTGGGAGAAGGGCGGTATATAAATGTAATTAATAAATAAATAAATAAATAAATAATAAATATTTTTAGGTCTGTCTTTGCTCAGAGAAGGCACTCTTCAAGATAGCACAACTTGGCGCTGCTCTCCTGATGGGACCTGGTGTAAGCCAATACTGCCAGTTTTTATCAGATGAGCTGAAACAAGCGGAGAGAGATAGTCCTATATCTTCTCTTGTTTAATGAAAAGATCAACTGAGGAGTCTGCTTAGCCTCTATTCCTCCCTGAATCAATCTAACTCTCACTATACTTCAGTAAGGTGTTACTTTTCCAGTTCTTAGCAGGCACTGTCTCAGGAGAATGAATACTGATGGTCATAAGCTAAGAACAATATAGTTGGGTAAGACCCTCAGATCACCCTCAATGGCATGTGTGTCGGGCAGGGGGTATAAAATCATAGAATCATGGGGTTGATATTTCTCTCTCTGGGCATGATGAGAATATATCAGCTGAATATAACTCCACATTGGCAAGAGGAAGGGCATCTGGCCAGTAATCACTCAGCCCCATTCAGTTGCTCAGACTCCACCCCACAAGAGTTTATGGGGCCGTTAAATGATGATGATGATAGGGTTGATGGGCCTTTGGAGATCTCCTAGTCCAACCTCCAAATTTTGTGTGGGTGGGTGTGTACAAACACACCCTTCTCTCCATATGGGTGGTAAGTGTCTTCCTCAATCACAACTCCCCTACCGGACACCTGGGAATTTGAGAGTTTTGTGCAGATGTTGTTCCTGGGATCTCTTGAGCCACTCTCCCAGTTCAGGAATCACAGCCCTGAGTGCTCCTTCCACAACTGGAAGCACTTCGACCTCTAGTTTCCACATCCTTTCTTCTTCTCCAGCTTCTCATAATTCTTCTTGGTGATGTTCCTATTACGTGATACTGCTACATTTAACACCACCTCTGTCCTCTGGTCCCAAATCTGGTTAATTGGCCTATATCTGCCTGTCCATTTGGATCTGGAAGTCCATCAGGTTCTTACTCCTGTTATTCTCCACTGCCTTCTGTGGACTATCTATCTCTGGGAAGATGAGAACCACTAGGCCCCAACCACCTGGCTTGGGCACCCAATCCATTTCTAGGAAGGAGAGACATTTTTCTGGAGGGCTGTAGAAGGAGCAGTTTATTTATTGCACTTCTCGCACGCAATAAAGGAACAATCTCTGGGACTGGATGCAATGTGGGTGGGAGGGAAGGTAACAAAGCAGGAACCAAATGGATGGGCCATCTGCTGTGCAGCCTTTCACAGCTCCTATCTTTCTCCACACATACATGAGAGCCTGCAGCTGTCTCACTGCCTCCTTGGTTCCCCAGAGGTATACGTATAGGCGGATGGTATTTTTTTATTCTTCCAGGCCAGGATGCTGCAAAATTAAGCATATTAATCATTGTAACATGAACACACATGACCTGAGAAGCAAAGCTCTTTAGGGCAGAAAATGCTGAGTCAGGCAATGGTGAGGCTGCTGGAGCCAGCAGGAGCTGCTCTTATTCAGCTGATGGAGCAGGATAACTTCCAAAAGTTCCCCACAGAACTCTTGCTAGGGGTTGCTCTCTACAGCAAAGAAAAACAGCCTCAGCAAAAGACAGGAGGATTTGCTTTCAACCTCAAAGCCCAGCCTTTGCTCACTGAAAGCCTTGTTTGGGTAAGGCTTTCTGTAAAATAATAATAACAATAATGATGATGATGATGAAGAAGAAGATAATGATGATGATGGTTATTATTATTGTTGTTGTTGTTATTGTTGTTGTTGTTGTTGTTATTGTTATTATTATTATTATTGATACAAAACTCAACATAGTTATCTCGTTTGCTGTGTACACTGTTGTTTTTTGTGTATACCAGATATCAGAACTTGAGAATCAAACTGCAGAGACTCTGGCATAAACCAGTGCAGGTGGTTCCAGTGGTACTTGGCACACTGGGTGTTGTGCCTAAAGACCTAGGCAAGCACTTAAAAACAGTTGGCGCTGACAAGATCACCATTGATCAGCTGCAGAAGGCCACTTTACTGGGATCTGCTCACATAATCCACCGATACATCACGCAGTCCTAAGCACTTGGGAAGTGTTCGACTAGTGATTTGTGATACAAAACCCAGCATAGTTATCTCATTTGCTGTGTACACTGTTGCTTTTTGTGTATAAATAATAATAATAATAATAGCCCAGCCAAGTTTGTTGAATTGGGAGAAAAAGCCAGTTTGGTTTAGGGGTGAAAACATCAGCCTAGAACCGTGATGGCGAACCTATGGCACATGTGCCACAAGTGGCATGCAGAGCCATTTATGCCAGCACGCGAACTGCAGGCAAACTTACCTCACTGTGCATGCGTGCGCCTCATGGCTGATTTTTGGCTGGTTTGAGGCCTTTTTTGGCCTCCCAGAGGCTTGAGGAGAGCTTCTGCAGGCTTTTCAGGATGAAAACTAGGCCCGTTTCATCACTTCCTGTTTTACAGAAATACCGGAAGTGACGAAATGGGCCTAGTTTTCGGCTGAAAAGCCTGCAGAAGCCTTCCGCAAGCCTCTGGGAGGCTGAAAAGGGCCTCAAACTGGCCAAAAATCAGCTATGAGGTCCATTGCAAGTAAGAGGGTGGTGTGGGGGGGATTGCACGCGCATGTGTAGGGGGTGTAGTAGGGGCAACATTGCCTTCTAGGTGCTGGCACGCGAGTACGCACACAACTTTTGGCACAGAAGCCCAAAAGGGTTAGCCATCATTGGCCTAGAAACTGAGAGCTGTGAGTTCTAGTACTGCCTTAGGCATGAAGCCAGCTGGGTGACCTTGGGCCGTTCCCTGATTCTCAGCCTTAGGAGTAAGGCAATGGTGACCCATTTCTGAAAACGTTGCCAAGAAAACTGGAGAGACATGTTCAGGCAATTGCCAGGAGTCAAGATTGACTCATCCTCATCCCCACAACAAAATGGAAAATTAGGCTTATTTCCAGAACACGCCACCTCCAATAGTCACCTGTGAGATTCATGAAGCGAGCTAAAGCATATTTGCAGAACCCCAGCCTTCATTTTCATAGCAACACACACACACACACACACACAGAGAGAGAAAGAGTGAGAGAGAGAGAGAAGATCCTCTGCAGCTAGTATAATGAATGAAATGTCAGAAAATCTGTTGACATTCGGCAGAAGGGTAACAAAAGGAAGGAACAGGAACCAGAGACTAAATATAGGGAACAACAGATCATCTTTGCCATGCAAATTCAACAGCAGGCCAACAACAGTTTCTAGGTCCTTGCGTCATCTTTTGTGTCCAGCTGCTACTGTCCCCCACAATATTGTTGTTGCTGCACTCCTGCTGCTTCAAGTTTCAATTAAAACTCCCTCCCAGTGTTGGAAACAATTTCACATTTAATACAGCATGTGCTTGTTTTAAAAAGAAGAAGACGAAGAAGCAAGCAAGCAGCGGCTATATTAGTGTGGATACAGCTCAGCCTTCATCTGCGAGCAAATGTCTATTAATTGATACACAAACATGCTCCGTACGTAGAGAATATGACAACCAGCTGCATGCAGCAACTGTTGAATGGTAACGGATTTCCTCCTGTGACTGCTTTCTATTCAGCTGGGGGATGAGGCAATTCATGCCTGAATAGTCTGTCTTTCTGGCTGTAGTAAAGAGTTCATTCTTTGCAATTTTTTTTTAAACGGTTGAGAGGGAAGCAAGCTTTTTTTGTGTAATTCTTTCTCCTCAAAAAATAGGGAGGGAAAGCTCAGGGAAGGAGCTTAGATTTATTTAACTAGGGTTGCTCAAGGGTAAGAAACTTAACAGAGTAACAGAGTTGGACGGACCTTGAAGGTTTACTAATCCAATGGCCCTAAACATTTTGGGCTTCAGGGATCAGTTTCATATGCAAAGATTTTTTCACAGACTGGAGGGAGTGTAGTTTTGCGTGCTGCCTGCATCCCACAGAGGGGGCTTTGCTTGTCTGTATGGCCTGGCTTCTGACATGCCCTGGCTCAGTGCCAGTCCATGGACTGGGGGTTGGAAACAGTGGTGGGATTCAAAAAATTTTTACTAGCGGTTCTGTGGGCGTGGCTTGGTGGGTGTGGCGTGGCGTAGCATGGCATGGCTTGGTGGGCATGACGGGAAGGATACTGCAAAATCTTCATTCCCTCCCCACTCCAGGAGAAGGTTACTGCAAAGTCCGACTCCCTCCATACCCCACTAACCTGCTTTCCAATTCCGTTCTCCTGTGCAGGGAAACAAAAGAAGACTCAGCCAATCAGCTTGGACTCAGAAGGCAGAGAATAGATGGGGGCGGGCCAGTCAGAGGTGGTATTTGCCAGTTCTCCAAATTACTCAAAATTTCTGCTACTGGTTCTCCAGAACTGGTCAGAATCTGCTGAAAACCACCCTGTTCTAGTCCACCCCATGGTTCAAACAGGAAACCCTATACCATTTCAGACAAACTCCGATCTCTTCTTGAATACCTACAGTGAAGGAGCATCCACAACTTCTAGAGACAAGCCATTCCACTGATTAATTGTTCTAACGATTATGAAATTTCTCCTTATTTTTAGGTTGGTTCTGTCTTTGATCAGTTTCCATTCATTGCTTCTTGTTCTGCTTTCAGGTGCTTTGGAAAACAGGTCGACTTGGAAAATATTAAATGGTGCAAATTGTGTTGCCTTGTTTACTGACAGTGAGAGCTCTTAAATCCATGCTACGCTGCTGTTGCTCAAATTACCATAGATTCTGATATGTTTCAGAACCTAGCTCAATGAACTGTTTTTAACTTACATGGATTGGCTCCCCAGAATCTTCAGGATTTTCTACATCAAACTGACTCAGACCATCCAATTCATTCATCTCAGGAAGGGATATTTTAAAATACCCAAGGTTGCCATTGCTCTTCCTTTCCTTTGAAATTAGTGGTTTAGTTAACTTCCATCCTGATGGCAATCAGGAAGACTATAAAATTGTCATGTTTCATCAAGCATCTGATATTTAATTGTCATCATTAGGTTTAAGTTGTACACTTGGGGCTTTTGGTAACATGTTGTTTTTATTAATTAATAGGCATATGCTTACTGTTTTATTATTTTATGTTTCAGTTGTAAATCACTGGGATATCTATTAAAATATGATAGTATATAAAAGCCTTCAATAAATGAATAACTTGGCCATTGCTTTTTCAACATTTACATGGAACAACGTAAGAACATGACATTGTTTTCCAAACTGGTCCCTTCTAGATGTGATTCACTAGAACATCAATCCTTTTCAGTCATGTACCACCACTGGTGGTGAAGTGTGTGAAATCTCATCCAAGATACATAGGAAGAATAGGCTGGTAGAGTGTGCAGCACAATACACATACAAATTGCTCAGGAAAACATTCTGCTTCTCACTCAGAATCCCATCAGATAGCTGAGAACTAATTGGCTTTGTGGCCTGAATCTAAACTTCATCCTACCCATCTCATTATTCTACTATAAATTGTCCGTAGATTTGCCTTTGGGTTCTGAGAAGTTGAAGGGGAAAGCCTTCTATCTTGGATATCTGGAAAACTGGTGATATGCTTGGAGTACTCATCTCAAATGACCTAAATGCTAGAGCCCACTGTAACTACATAGCCAAAAAGGCGTTAAAAGTTGTTAACCTAATCTTACGTAGCTTTTTCTCTGGTAATATCACACTACTAACTAGAGCATACAAAACATTTGTTAGACCAATACTCAAATACAGCTCATCAATCTGGAACCCACATTACGTATCTGATATTAACACAGTTGAGAAAGTCCAGAAATATTTCACAAGAACAGTTCTCCACTCTCCTACTCGTTGCAGAATACCTTATGTCACCAAACTCAAAATTCTAGACCTAGAAAATCTAGAATTACACCACCTTCGGTCCGATCTAAGTATAGTATATAAAATCATACATTGCAATGTCCTACCTGTCAATGAATACTTCAGCTTCAACCATAACAACACAAGAGCAAACAATAGATACAAACTCTAGATTAATCGCACCAAACTTGATTGCAGGAAATACGACTTCAGCAACAGAGTGGTCAATGTCTGGAATACTCTACCTGACTCGGTGGTTTCTTCCCCAAACCCTAAAAACTTTAACTTTAGATTGTCTACTATTGACCTCACCCCTTTCCTAAGAGGTCTGTAGGGAGTGTGCATAAGCGCACCAATGTGCCTACCGCTCCTGTCCTACTGTTTCTTTTATATTTTATTTTTCTTATATGTATCCATGTATTCATAACTATGTTTTACTTATACCTATTATCTTATAAGCAATTGACAAATAAATAAATAATAAAATAAAAATAAAATGCTGGAACTGCACTAATTTAAAAAAAAATTGTCAGGAGGAAATCCAGAAAGAAAAACAATAATTAAAAAAATAAAAGTTCCCATTGGGATTCAAACCAGCAATGTCTACATTACAATACCTTATCTTACTATACTATAATACTATACTTATTATACTATAATAATGGAACAAATATAGGAGTAAGAAAGAATTTTGTTAAAATAAAAAATTTGTTGTGCCTGTATTTGATGCTTTAACCTTGTCCATATAAACGTCACTGAACTTTGTATATATAAATCAAATAGATAGATAGATTATAGATAGATAGATAGATAGATAGATAGATAGATAGATAGATAGATAGATAGATAGATAAAGACAGACAGACAACAGACGGATGGATACAGTATATATATAACATATACATGCATACACACACACACACATACAGAAAGAGAGAGACAGAGACAGCAGAGAGACAGAGACAGACAGACAGAGAGATACAGTAGATAGATACAGTAGATCAATAGATACAGGAGAGATAGAGAGAGATAGGCAGGCCGGCAGGCAGATATTTTATCTAATTTTATCTAATAGATATTGTATGCATTATACATACAGAAATATGTATGCACAAGAAGGTAATTCCCTTCCCAAACAAAGTGATTGTCCATTGTTGTTGTTGTTTGGGTGGGGCAGGGACAGGAAGATGGGAGGGTGCAGGAAAAGAAGATTTGTCCAATGAGAGGATGTGATAACCAGAAATCAAGACTGAATAATATTCCAGTTGTTTCAACAATCTCTCTGTCCAAACAATATTTTCTTAAACTGGCTTAAATCCAAATGAGCATGACCACAGGACAGGAATAGCTTAATAGTGTACCCTAAGAATATGGTTAAATTAGTCTGAATTATTATGTCCCAAATATAAAGTGTGGATTTGGCTCTGTATGTATCTAAGTTAATTTCAGAGAAAGTTGCGGGGAATTGGGGGCAGCATTTCGCACAACCGGCAGTTTCACAGAGTGCTTTATATGGATAATTCTTATGATTCAGTAGGTACCTTTGAAATCACGTGTCAACAGTCACCTTACTTTTTACTATATTTGCATTCTGAACTTCTGTGCAAAGGATGCTATAAAAGTTGGAATAATAATCAATTTATATATGTAATATTTTATATTATGCCCCTGTTAATTAGTATTATTAATAGTTTTCTTTATATATTAAAATGTTAGTTAGGCAACACATGAGAATTTAATGATATTTATGTTCCTGCAGCTTGGTCCATGGAGACCCACAGAAGAAAAGATCTCAACATAAACAGTATTTTTTAATTTTAACAGCAATAAAAAGCCGTACTTTTTTCTGGAGTCGGGAGAATGGATGGAGTCCAAGTTCTATGTTTTGTTTAAGATTATTTAATTCTACTTGCTCTTTGTACAATAATACCATAAACCCTTTGGCTGAGCTACCCACTGGGCCGTGAGAATGGAACTATTCCCATGCTTGCTTTTCTTTTCTCCTGCCATTCTGTTTTAAATCATTATTTAAATCATGCCCAAAAGATGATTGTCAGAAAGTAATTAGTGCCTTATCTTCCAAAAGCATAGAATTCATTAGGAGAAGTCAAAGCAAGCTTATGAGCTGAGGAGGATAGTGGCCCTGGCTTGTTCAGGCTGAATGTTACAAAATGATATTGGTCGAATGTCTGAGTTTTCAAGGACAACGTTAGGTGAACAAAGCAAAGAGATTAATTGCTATATGTCTGCTGCTTAGAATGGTTAGTGCAGATCTGGACAACAAGATGCTGCTGAAGCCTCAGTCAGCATAACCATACTTACAGTGGTGGGATTAAAAAAAAATTACTACCGGTTCTGTGGGCATGGCTTGGTGGGCGTGGTTTGGTGGGTGTGGCAGGGGAAGGATACTGCAAAATCTCCATTCCTTCCCCACTCCTGGGGGAAGGTTACTGCAAAATCCCTTTCCGTCCCCACCCCACTAACTTGCTTTCCAACTCCGTTCTCCTGTGCAGGGCAACAAAAGGAGATCAGCTGAGAAAATAGATGGGGTGGGGCCAGTCACAGGTGATATTTGCCGGTTCTCCGAACTACTTAAAATTTCCGCTACCGGTTCTCCAGAACTGGTCAGAATCTGCTGAATGCCACCTCTGCATAGTTAGAAGCTGGTAACTATTATTTAGACATCATGCAAAGAAACACATTTTATTTACTTCAAGAATTTAATTTGATTTTAGACCAGGATTTGCTACTCACCTATCCTGGCAACATCTAAGCACATTGGGGTAACTTGTGCAAAATTACTGGCTTTTTAAAAATAATCATTTTGTGTCTCTGGTTTACTAAAATAGGTAAATGTGCATCTGTTCAATTAAGATGTTTTTGGAAATGTCATTTTTCCCCGGTGCGTATCCATTTTTTTTTTCTTCAAAGCCTTACAGCCAAATTAAGCAAGGGGGAAAAACTCATTTTTTCCTTAGGTTGCTGTTTTCTCTTGTCAGCGTAAAGCTGTGAATACTCTTATCCACTGAAATAATATCAGCTTGGTTGAAAATTAATGTCAGCCATAACCTCAGCAGATGGCAGCATCTGGCTAAGCTTACTTGGGCTCTGAAGCTAACAGACTACTGGGACCACCAGAGTTGTATAGGCTGGATTAAGAAGTTGAAAAAATCATCTCACAAAAAGGCAGGGTCGAGTAATTTTTGAACTATGACCAAAGAAACTGCAAGGACACATCTGTGAAGGCTCCAGAAGTTGAACTTAATGTCAACCCACCCACCTCCTTCAACTCCCTTTTAATAGTTATAAGCAATGTTAACATTTTTATTTAGAAGAAGGTTGTATTTACTTCAAGGGCAATACTTATTTAGAAGCATGTACATAGTCTTAAATACCAAAAAGATTCTCTCAGAATTGGGACAGAGCATTCTTATCACCAATAAGCAGAAGCTGAGCATTACATCCATCCATCCATCCTCTGGTTGGTTATGTAGCAAGCCCGGGTCACAGAATACATATTAAAGCAATATACCCAAGCAGTATTTTCAAACTTGGCAGCTTTATGATGTGTGGACTTCAACTCCCAGAATTCCCCCGCTGGCTAGAGAATTCTGAGAATTGAAGTCCACACGTCTTAAAATTGTAAGGTTTGAAAAATGCCACTCCAGAGGCATTAGCTGCACATAAAACTCCTGATTTATCATTACTGGCATATTTTTTCAATACATGCAAGCTTACATCAGAATGTCTATAAACAACTAAAAATTATTACTTAGATGGGCATTAAGTTATCTTTAAGAGCTTTGGAATAAAGAGCTAGAATATCCCATTCTTAGAGAATTAATAAGAAAGCTTCTTAAAAAGATTAAGTATCTCCTGCTCATAATCTTATGAGAAGACTATTCAGTGAAAGTTCAATTTCCATGTTTAGGGGCTCCTTGGTATCTTGAAATATGGATGGGAAAACCCTCCAAAATATAATGTTGTTCAGTTAATATTCCAATTTTCTCTGATATTCAAAACATTGTTAACATTATCTTACAGAGATTATTACAGTTGTTTAAGGATGTGAATGTGCTTTTGAACCTAATTCTTAATTTTAGTTCTATGTTATATGAAGTGTTTTGCATGGGGGTGGCAACAATTGTATTCATTGTGAAGAGTTACTCTGGATTATTGCCTCTGTTCATTTATTATTGCCCTCTGCTCATTTTGAACTTTTGTACATTTTTCTATCAACTCGATGGGAAGGCTAATAAATAATACTTTAAGCTGACTAGTTTCAATGATTTATTTAAAAAACATTTATTGTTTAACTCATAATTTTAAAAAACAAACAAACTAGTAAGATAAACTTTTCTTGGCAGTTTACAATAAAACACACTAAAAATTCAATTTGAATAAAAATGCATAGAATGAAATCGAATCAAACACTGTGTAAACTAGGCAGCAGCTGGCACTCATTCAAAAACTAAGAATTAAAAGGGAATTAAAAGCCTGGGAAGGTAGAAAGATCTTCTGCTGCTGCTGAAGTGATGCTAGCATGGCACCAGTTGGGTTTCAGGGGAAGAGAAATTCCATGAACGGGTGAAGAACCTCATTAGATGATCTTAAATCCAGATAGATAAATACAGAAGAAGGTACTTTTTAAAAGTAACCTAGTCCTAAGCCATTTGGGGCTTTAAAGATCACAATCAGCACTTTTCCCTGGATCCAGACATGGACCAGCAACCAGCGAAGAGGGCAAAGAACTGATATGATATATCCTAGTGGGTGTCTAGACACTCTATTTTAATTGAAGTTTCCAATTAGGCAGCCCCTGGAAAATGCATTGCAATAATCCAAATGGAAAGTTACCAGACCATGAATAGCTGTTGCAAGAAAGTTTCTGTCTAGGGAAGTTGCAGTTGGTAAATCAGCTGAATCTGATAAAAGTCACCTGTTGTCACCAAGGCCATCTGAGACCCTAGTAACACATTTTAGAGCATCCCCAAACTTAGGATGTGTACAGAGCCCTCCAGAACAAGCAAGGTACAACTCTGCTAGATAAAATACAGCACCTGCAACTAATGCTTCCATCTTATTTGGATTGAGTCTCGGGTTTTTTTGGCCCTCCAACTGCCAGGACGCTAACTTGACACACCTGTGTTAGATGAAAGGGATAGGTAAAATGGGATGCTTATTGGCAGCCTCCATTCCTGCATAATCTCTTCTAGGAAAAATTAAACTAAATGATGCTTTTGATGTACAACATTAATTTGATGTATACATTAATTTGTATATTTTTTTCATGTATTCTTTTGTTTGGGATATAGAAGTAAATAATGTCAAAAATACCCAGTTAAGGATACCAAATCTAGATGAAATCTAGATGATGACAAATATATCCCAAAAATTAATTCTCTACTGCTACATATTGGTTATCCAGTATTTTGTAATCCAGGTTTGACTCCTGACTCATTTTTCCTCATTTTAGGTACGGTGAATATCCAAAACTTTATTGGTGAATGATGACTTTCACCCATGAGTGGAAGGGTAATGTTTTTGTTGTGATAGTCACTTTGTTTTTTTGGTTCTAGTTTTGCATGAAACAATTGTAGATTACTTGCCATGTTTATTTATCTCCAACTTTCTTCCATAATGGAACTTAGTGTAGTTGTCAGCACAACAACCACATCCAGAGGTGGTATTCAGCAGGTTTGACCAGTTCTGGAGAACCAGTAGTAGAATCCCAGCTGATCGTCTGGGTCTTCTTTTGTTGCCCTGCACAGGAGAAGGGAGCTGGAAAGCAGATTGGTGGGGTGGGGAGAGAATGGGGATTTTACAGTATTTTTCCCCTGGAGTGGGGTGAGAAAGGAGATTTTGCAGTATCCTTCCCCTGCCATGCCCACCAATCACGCCCACCAAGCCATGCCCACAGAACCAGTATAACAATTTTTGAATCCCACCACTGATCACACTCACATGTGCAGAATTCAAGCTAAGTATTTTATTATGTTCTGCCTATCATACAGGAATCTCCCCAGTCTGACAGCTTTCCCTTGGGAACAAATAGATAAGGCTCCAAGGAATTTGGGGATGAGCAGTTCTGGCTCTTTTACAGTTGCACAGTGACTCTAGATTAGCTTTGCGCTTGATTCCCTCCTCCCTGCCAGACTGGGTGCTTCCCAACAATGGTCTACATAATATTATTAGATCACATACCAATCACTTCATACCTGGAAAATAAATATCATCCAAATTAAGGAAGTGAAAGCCTTCAAGTTGCCAGGCACTTATTTTCAATTTCTAGAAATTTCAACTTTCAGATGTAAAGTTGCACTGATAGACATTTTTCCCTGTGAAAGCACCAACTTATGCCTGATCAGATGACTGAGAGTTTACTCTACAACCCATATGTACACTGTGTTTAGAAATCGCCTGGGTTGAAGTCAAGCAGAGTGCAAGGGATACCTCACACCTCTGTTGCAATAAGCTTATATAATATATAGCCCATTCTTACCACTTTCAAACCTCTCTAGCACATTTTTGTGCTTGCACATAGAGTAATCTTCTACTAACATGCCCACATGTCCTACCCTCAATGGTGTGGATAGGGAGATTCAGTCATATTCCACACCAACGTTGTTGTGCAGGTGCTCAAATATCAAAATTGAATCAGTGGCCCATGTACTTTGGAATTAACCCATCTATCCTTGATTCTGAGGAATGGAGTTAATCTGTCTCATAACAAACCATTTGATTTGAGGCAACGGTGAACTTTCTACTAAACAACTTTCTGTGAACTTTATGTATTCCAAAGTCTCTCGAAAATGTCTACTCTCTAGTCTAACTAATCTCTCTGCGCTAGCAACTGCTGTCAAAAGTCACTGAATAAAATATAATTGTGCTTAGTTTCTATTATAAATGGGGGGGCTAGGTGATTTTTCAGGAGGCAACTGGACTTTCTGGTTTTTCTTTGAAGATATTTTGCTTGTCATCCAAGACGCTTCTTCAGATCTGACTGGATGATGGGCAAGGGGAGTCAAAAAGTATCTTTGGGACATCCTTCCAGTTTCTCCTACAAAATCTATGGGATGTAAAAGGATGTGGAATGTCATTTTGGGTGATTTTTTTGTTCAATATGGACTAATGGACGCTTTGGTGATGGGCAAAAACATTCCAGAAAAATATTTTTTTCAGAATGGTATACAAAGGGATAGAGGGAAAATTTTCATCAGACCACCACTAAGTGTGTCATTTTAGACTCTTGAATTTGTAACTGTCCCTACTCAAAAAGAAAAAGTAGGTTGAAGTGTTGATTTGATTGTGAGCATAAAGCTGAAATCGTTATTCTCAGCATGAAATATTTGTAACGGAGAAGCAAAGAAGTGGTTAGCCATAATTGGATATCAACATTAACCCTAGCCTTAAAAAAAGCAGCTAAAAGGCAAGAAATGGGAGAAAGAAGCAAAGATCAGACAATAGGGTAAAAGAGTAAAATGACAGAGGAATCATAAATAACAGAGAATTCATTTCTAGTTAATAGCCATTTCAAAATGACCCATTATCCTCTGGAGTATCTGTGGCACAGTAAATCCACACAGTCTGAATAGCCTCTCTGTACAAGGGATTATATTCTATTATTTAATTTAAATTTACACATCATTAAATCCCCCCGAATAAAGCCATAATTTTCATAATAACGGAAGTTATGAAGAGAAAAGACTGATTAACCTCTGAAGCTCCTGTCTTAGCCTTTAAATAAATCCATAAAAGCAGTTCAACCAATTGTGCTTTTCGTTTTCTCCAAGGTATTTCTATAAAAAGGCAGAGGGCATAACTCCTGACGTATATTCCAGCTCTATCCTATGTAGTTGGGTTTTTTTTTTAAGTAAAATTGTGCTCTCTTCCATCTCTATTATTCTGTCCAATTTTAACAGCCTTTAACCACTCTTGCCTTCTTTTAAACATTTTCATTCTAAACATTTTAATTTTTATATAGTATTTTGATATTTTAATGTTTTGCAATGCTATAGCAATAATTCCTAACTTCTGATTGTTTTTTAGTTTCTGCTGCTTTATAATGAACCACATTACATATTCAGTCCACCCTTGGTCAATCAGAAAGCTTTGCTATAGATAATTGATATACCGGTACATCTTTTTTTTTAATAACTATATGATTGCCCATACATTTATTTTCCTACTGTTAGATTTATTACAAGAGGAATTTTAAAAAATTAAAAAGGAAAACCTGTTCCGTCCAATCCTAGAGTCATACCAGCACATAATTTATCTCTTTAAATAACTTCTTTTATACATCTTTATACCTTTATACCTATTCTTAAATATCTTTTGAACAGGAAACATTCCATTCTTGAACGTAACCAATTTTCTATCACTGGATCTTTGTCTCTTGATCAAGAGTTCTTGGTAATACATTTTAACAGGTTCCATGGCCTGAAAAAAATTGAAAGTCTCTGATGTAGCACTTAGCAAAGCATTTCATGGACCATGGCTGCATTGACAAATCATTCTCAACTATTCCCAATTGAATAAACCATCGTGCATGGTGTTCAGTAAGTTATAAACCTTGTAAGGTGTGCAGAGCCCCAGAAGTGAGGTGAGCAGCCATATAAATGTAATGATAAATAAATAAACCATAATTCACTTTCCACATTGTCTGTTATCACACACAAGATCCAACCAAACCAACTTCATTGAGGCTAACCAAAAGAAGAAAATAAACCCACCAACATTATCTCAGTAAGGCTTATCCCAGATCTGAATAAGAACATCTATCTCATGTTGTAGATGTGATTCTAGAGTGAAAGCTGACATTTGCTACTGGCCACTGCTTGAGAGTGTAGCAGAGGCAGCTCTGCACTCCAGCTTTGTAACCTTACCATTTATCTTCTTAATACTTGCTACTTCCTAATGCTGGTCTCTGGTTAACCCTGGTTTGTGGAATAAATAATTCCATCCATAGCCATATCTTGAAGCAGCTGCTTGGACAGCATTCAGAATGGTGTGCAGTGTCATTTTTTAATGTATGCAATATACACATAATGCATATATTTATCAGTGGAGTGGAAGAATCTAAGGAGAGGTGAAAACTGATTACAGCAATAGCACTTACTTATATACAGCTTTACAGCCCCCTCTAAGCAATTTACAGTCGGCATATTGCACCCAACAATTAGGGTCTCCATTTTACTCACCTCGAAAGGATGGAAGACTGAGTCAACCTGGAGCCTGGTGAGATTTGAACTGCCAAATTGCAGGCAGCCGGCAGGCAGCAGAAGTAGCCTGCAGTACAGCACTCTAATCACTGCGCCACCATGACTCGTTGTCTCGGAAAGGTGTCTGAAACTGAAACATAGCATCGGAGAGTTGTAGAATTCCAAGGGGCCACAAATACAGGTAACCCAAAATTTCTGTTGTTAAATGAGACATTTGTTAAGTGACTTTTGCCTCATTTTATGACATTTCTTGACACAGTTGTTAAGTGAGTCGCTGCAGTGATTAAATTAGTAATATGGTTGTTAAATGAATCTGGCTTTCCCATTGACTTGGCTTGTCAGAAGGTCATAAAAGAGGATCACATGACCTCAAGACACTCCGCCATAAATGTGAAGCAGTTGCCAAGCATCTGGATTTTGATTATGTGACTATAGGGATGCCACAACATTTGTAAGGATGAAAAAAATGGTCATAAATCGCTTTTTTCAGTGTTGTTTGTAACTTTAAACGGTCACTAAATGAACTGTTGTAAGTTGAGGACTACCTGTAAGGTCTAGCCCTGTGATGGCGAACCTATGCAACACGTGCCAGAGGTGGCACGCAGAGCCTCAGCTTGCTTTTCTGGTTTCTGGCATGTGAATGCGTGCCAGTCAGCTGGTCTTTGGTTTCCGGCCCTCCGGCACATGCATGTTCCAGGTTGGGCACTTGGTGCCGCAAAGGTTCACCATCACTGGTCTGGCCTATCTTTGCACAATAAATTGGCAATAAAACCATTTAAGGCTTTCACGAGAGGTAGACGTTCAGCCTCTTCTAAAACGTTCCAGAGCTAATGAATCCATAACTTCTAGAGGTAGATTGTTCCCTTGGTTGTACAAATCGGTAAGTTTTTCATTATGGTAAATGAATTCTATACTCCTTACTCCCAATCCTTGAGTTTACTGCCTTGTTGTGCAGTTTCCTTTTCTTTTTATATATTTGAACATCTCTATTATGTTCTCATGTTTCAATCTTCTTTTCTCCAGGAGGGAATCACATCTAATTTTCTCCTACACACACACATGCAAAACATATAAACATATATATGTTTAATTGCTCCCTGAACTCTGAATCCTCATGGTTATTAAAGATTTATGCAAGATAATTCAATATATATAGCACTACAAAATATGTTTTATTTTCACATTCAGTCATTAATAATTTACTATCGGATCTTCAGCTGGTGTGAATTATTGATGTCAATAGAACGGCAGTGATTCACACCAGCAGATTAATTAGATGTTAATACCATAGGAGTGTATGGGCATGCACACATGAGCAAAGACACTCCCACACACACACAGGGTTTCAATCATAGAAGCTGTATTAATCTATATTGATGGAAATCAGTCCCTAAAGTTGCTTCCCATTTTTAAAACGACATTATAAATAAAAGTTTAGCATTGTGAATAAGCAACTAAAGGTGTCACATTCGGGATGAAGAGATCACATGTCTTAGTGCAAAGCCGTCTTTTATTTGATCCAGGGAATGTGGTTTAACTTCAGAGCAGATTCAGTGTGCATTTTTTCTGCTATTTTTCACCACTATAAATAGCTTGTCCAAACACCACCATTCCTAGGATAGATACCCAATCTATCTATCTAGTGGCAAAGCACAGGAAACAGGCCTGGGAGCAGAACTGGGAAGCAGCTCCTCTGATCCAGCAGTCTTTTTAATTCCCCCTAGCTATAGATCACTCAGCAGCAATTTGAAAATCATTTAATTATTATTACATATCATAGTGGCTATTCCCAGATTCTATAAATGTGAATATAAATATCTATTTCACCCCCTCTCTCTCTTTCCTTAACTTTTATAAAAGCTAGTTGAAAAATCCAATGTGTATGATTAGAGACATATATTCTGATATGAGACATTATTCTGCAAGGGTTGATTCATTGAGTTAAATGCATATAATGTGTGTGTGTGAGTGTATGGGAGTGTATACACACCACATACACATATTATAGGAATCTATGGGTACATACATACACATTTATTTTTATCTCGACTTTTTATTTTTATGAATAACTCAAGGCAGTGAAGATACTTAATACTCCTTCCTCATCCGATTTTCTCCACAACAACTCTGTGAGGTATGTTGGGTTGAGACGAGAGAGAGAGAGAGAGAGAGAGAGAGTGGGGGGGAGGGAAGGAGAGGGAGGGAGGGAGGGAAGGAAAGAAGATGAAAGTCACCCTGTTGACTTTCATGGCTAAGGCAGGACTAGAACTCACAGTCTCCTGGTTTTTAGCTTGATGCCTTAATCACTAGACCAAGCTAGCACTATGAGTTCTATGATCTCAACAGCAACCCAAAGCAATTTCAGGAAAGTCGCCCTTGTCCATTTACTTCATCAATTGTTGGTGCTAAGAGGATCTGGGCAACTGCACTGATCAAGCCAGCTGATTCTTGATTCATTTCCCAGAGTTTTTGAAGTTGCATTAGTACCACTGGAGGTCTGTCGAATAGGAAAATAAGGAAAGGCCTCACTCACTCACTGCAGCTCACTTCAGGGCTAGGCAGCTGCAAAAAAAAAAAAAAAATTAAAAATGAGTCGTCATTTTATACTGCACTGCACCCTCGGCCTATCAATCTTCCGACATCACTGACATTGGGAAGAGAATAAAAAATGGATCACTCACTTGCTCAGTGAAGCCAGCCAAGCACACATCCCAGCATAGGGCAGAAAAGAGAAGAAATATCTCAGAGATCTACCCGCTGCCTGCATGGATGAGTTTCTTTCATAACTGTTTGTTCCCTTTTTGCCAGTACTGAGAAATGCATTAGTAATTTCACTAAAAGAGTCCAGCAGTGTGGATTTCAGTTGCACAACCCCATACCTGTAGAGTTGGCACATTTCAAGAGTTGACCTGCCTGGAGATTTGTCTATCTTTTAAAGTCTTCCAGGGAGAGGAATAAAGTTATAATGCAGGTAATCCTCGGCTTACCGCAATTCATTTAGTGACCATGTGCTGTCCAGCCAGTGTATGGGAATTGGATAGTTAAGTAGTAATTGTGAGCTGTCCCCTTAAGGGAATGCATAATGGTAAATGTAGTTAAAGGTATCCTGGGAAATGTAGTTCATGTCACGTGGCCACATTTGTAATCCTGATTGGTCACTAAATTGACCTTCAAGGGGTTGGAGTAGTTTTCCTCACTTTTGCTTGAATTCACTAACTCATGGCAGCTGCTTTATACCGCTACAAGATGGGTTAAGAGATAACCATCTTTTACCTACAAGGCAGATATACAAAGGATTGGTCATTAAAGAAGAACTTCGTCACAAATGTGAGTTATGAGGATACCTGAAGAACTAATAAATGTACTTTGTTTATGGACATCTTGTTGAGTTTATCTATCTGTATCCGTACAGCTTACAAATCCACCACTGTACAGAATACAGAAAAGACCATCTGAAGTTACAACGGCACTGAAAAAAGTGACCTTTTGACCGTTTTTCACACTTATAACCATTACAGCATCCCCATGCTCAGATTCAGATGCTTGGCAACTGACTCATATTTATGACGGTTACAATGTCCCGGAATCATGCGGTCCCCTTTTATAACCTTCTGACAAGTTGGGGGCAGCCAGATTCACTGAACAACCATGTTACTAACTTAACAACTGCAGTGATTCACTTAACAACTGTAGCAAGAAAGGTTGTAAAATAGAGAATAGAATAGAATAGAATTATTTTATTGGCCAAGTGTGGTTGGACACACGAGGAATTTGTCTTGGTGCAAATGCTCTCAGTGTACATAAAAGAAAAGATACATTCGT
Organism: Bungarus multicinctus; assembly: GCA_023653725.1. Taxonomy (NCBI): domain Eukaryota; kingdom Metazoa; phylum Chordata; class Lepidosauria; order Squamata; family Elapidae; genus Bungarus; species Bungarus multicinctus. The sequence goes on from CM042834.1 coordinate 180,597,631, forward strand.
TAAGAATCAAGAATAATAACGTATAACACTTAATGATAGTCATGGGGTACAATAAGCAATTAAATCATACTAGGAAACAGTCAATATAGATTGTAAAGATACAAGCGACAAAGTTACAAGTGGGAGGGGATGGGTGATAAGGAGTGATGAGAAGATTAACAGTAATAGTAGTGCAGACTTTGTAATTAGTTGGACAATGTTGAGAGAAATATTTGTTTAGCAGAGTGATGGCTTTCTTGTATCTAGTTGTTCTGGGTGTGCAGTGCTCTATAGCATCGTTTTGAGGGAAGGAGTGAAACAGTTTATGTCTGGGATGTGAGGGGGTCTGTAAATATTTTCACAGCCCTCTTTTGACTCGTGCAGTATACAGGTCCTCAATGGAAGGCAGGTGGGTAGTAATGTTTTTGGAGGGGGGGAGGGAGGGAGGGAGGGAGGAAGGAAGGAAGGAAGGAAGGAAGGAAGGAAGGAAGGAAGGAAGGAAGGAAGGAAGGAAGGAAGGAAGGAAGGAAGGAAGGAAGGAAGGAAGGAAGGAAGGCTCTTAAAAAGTCTGTTACTGTATTATGTAACCTAATACCAGTGGTAGGATTCAGCCAGTTCGTACCAGTTTGGGAGAACAGGTTGTTAACTTTCTGAGGAGTTTGGTGAACTGGTTGTTGAGGAAAAATCATTAGGCAGAGAACCAGTTGTTAAATTATTTGAATCCCACCACTGCCTAATATATGATTGAATGTGTGGATAGCTTCTTGAGAACTTGTGCTTCAAAGCTCTGCTTAGCAGGGAAAAAATAGGAGGTATCTAAATAATGCCTAAAACCTGCCTCGGAGATGACAGTGTGATTCAAGTTTTATGTGGGCATGTCTACTCCTCACATCCAGACCCACGGAGGGTAAAAAGAGAACAGAGAAGTGAGGGTTTTATTGACAGTTCTGTACAATGACAGTAGGATATGTCATCACCCAAAGGTGCTTTCTTTCAAAAGGAAACTGGAGTTTCTTGTTTTGCTTGAGACGTTTCGCTTCTCATCGGAGAAGCTTCATCAGTTCTGACTGAATGATGGGGAATGGAAGGATTTATATTCCTTGCAGGCATCTGGTCATTAGCAGTCTTTCTGAGAGTCGTTGGAGGCCACTTGGAGGTTTATCTATGATCTCAGGGTCACTTGAATTCTATAGTCTGCAATTTTTTTTCTTTTTCTTTTTCTTTTTCTGGAAATCCAGTCATACTCCTGCACCATTTGAAGGGCGTTCATCCCAAAGCGCATAGCGAAATGCCTATGAAGATTCTCAGTTCATCCAGGTCATGGTTGTCTCAGTTATCCAGGTCGTAGACATTTAGCTATGCACTTTGGGATGAATGGTGCAGGAGTATGAATGGTTTTCCAGAAGGGAAATTTAGATTACAGAAGTTTTCCAAAAAGGTCCCTCAGAAATGGAGTGTACATTTTAGCCTTACCAACGCAATCTTCTAAAAAACATACAGGATTTCCCTTTTCTAAATTTCCCCAATCTTTCTTCTTTTTCCTTTTGGTTTTATTTTATTTCCCTCTACCTGTCAGCCATGTCCCCTCTCCTTTTTCAGTTCTCTTTTTTGGAATTTCTGCTTATATATTCCCTTCTTCTTCTTCTTGATCTTGGGCGTCTTATCTCTTTTATTTTTGCTGTCATCTGTTGTCAATGTCTCTCTTCTGTTTTTTAAAGTCCTTTATGTGCTGTTTGCCAATGGTCCTTGTTGCTTCATATTCATCACGGGCTGTTATTTTTCTCTTTTAATATAAGTCGTCTTCCTCTAGCTTCCTTTGTTCTTTCTGCGAGCTGTGATGCCATTGTACTTTACTCAGCATTATCTCCACCAGTCCTCATTTTTTTTCTTTAAAACATTTCTCCGCATAGTTTGGAGTCTCCGACTAAATTCTTTGCGTTATTTCTTCCATTTCTTTGGTCTAGTTAAGTTATCCTTATGTTTTACTTAAAGGTCACAGTTTTTCTGTATAGGTCCTTGTCAGAGGTCTCAACGTTTATCTCACTTCTCTTTCTTCTTTCTTCTCTCTTCGTCTGTTTTCCTTGTCCACAATCACAACCCTAAAACAATCCTCAAAGTATTGCAATTCTTTTATATTTTACTGTAACCCCCCTTCATGTTTTTATTAAGCTTCCAGGGATCTTGTTATACACCAATATTTTCCTAAAACATAAAAGAAGTGGTGCTCTATATCACTTTCTTCTTACATTTCTTTTATTTTAAATCACTTTAGCATAGTATTAATATTAAATTTTTATCATTCCAATAGTCCGGCTTTTATCAAATGCTCTGATTAATGTCCGATTTCTGTATGTTGTTTCACAAATTTAGTCTCTAATTATATATACTTCTTTTTATTTCCCAGTTTTTTTTCTTACCTATACTTTCGCTCTTATTTTTTCTCAGTTCGCCGCTACCACTCTCCAAACGAGGGGGCGTCCTTCTTTCGCCTTGTTTTGGAGTTTTGCAAAAGAATGTTTCAAAGTCTTTTTATCCAGTTACACGCCACTCTCACGACCACTTCACTCTCCGCACAAGACTTGGTCCCCGGCAACTTCCCGTCTTCAGTGCAGCGCATTAAGAGACTTGCTGCTTCTCCCCTGTCTTCTGGGAGAGTTTAACCAAGGCCAGGGAGGGGATATGCTTTTCCCTCTCAACCAGCTTGCGGTCCTCTCCCCCTCTTTCCTTTCCCAACCCTCTACCGGTGTGTCAGATGGATCCGGGTCCTTTAGACCTTCCCTCCACCAGGTAAGCACAGAATAAAGCCATGCACGATCGATCGCGTCTCTGAGCTGTCATCGACAAGAACCCGGTCTCTGTCTGGGAAACTTTTAGTTCAAGAAGAAAAGGTGTAGCAAGAGTGATGTCTATAACAAGTTTCTAAAACTCCTTCTATAACCATGATGTGGTAATCATAGGATCGACCCTCAAGATGGATTATTTGCCCATAGTAATGAAGGTGAATAAGGAATCACGCATGAACTTGGTTAAATGGCAATTGTTTTCAGAGTTTAAATATGAAAATCCCTCCAAGGGAGATTGCTGGAATCTGTGTGTTTTTTTCAGCTGCAGGCACTGAAGGGAGTTCAATTCACTTCCTTTTGACTCTGCTCTTTAATGCCTCAAAGCTCATGCACTAGCATGCTGTGAGACAAAATGGAATTCTGGGAACTTTCCTTCTTGTCAAGAATGGATGGTGGGAGAAGTTGACAGACGTTCGCTCCGAAATGGATAACTCTCAGTTTAATAAAACAGAGAAAGCTTGCTTTAATGGAATAACACTTTTGAAAATCCCTAAAGGGTTCTTTGCCTTGAGTATGTGGGAAATGGAATCACTTATCACTTCAGCTTCATTTCGATTATTCCCCAAGAAAGTTGCACCATGAAAAAGATTATATTGTCAACAAGATTTCCTTTCCCCCCGTTGTTTCTGGAGTATGATAGCAAAATCCCGATACTGTAAAATAGCGTGTTTTGAATCTGATATTCTTCTCCTTAAGTCCAAATTTATGGTTTGATGGGTACCTTGCTCTAGGGATAGTGATCTTGGAAGCCATGGA